>CM021102.1:135185434-135270434 GCA_007115665.2 Sequoiadendron giganteum | reverse complement strand
GTGGATTTAGTGAATCCAAATTAGATTTAAATCTTGTTTAATTTCTTTTTGAAATATAAGTTTCTTTTGTTTCACCTTGAGGGAATTGTTTAGAAACATTGATGAGTCTTCCAGATGGGGTTTTTAATTATGTGGGTTGTTGTATTATGTTTGTCAACCTGTTGTGAATCCCTTGGGTAGTGCATGGTGCATTGTTAGTAAATTACCCAGTTTCCATGAATGAGGATGATTTGTGCCTTCTTTGGAAGGAGTGGATTATGTGAATTGTTGCCTCCAATGTTTGGAGTGAGTTTCATTATATGTTTCCTCCTAGAGTTGGAGTGGTTGTGATATCTATTTTTTATGCACTTGGGTTCCCTTGGTATTTGTTTGAATGTGTGTTGTCAAGTAGAAGAGTGGCTTCCATAGGGGCCAGAGCCCGTAAGAGGTAAGACTGGGTATTTAGAAGATTAGGCAGTATTTCACACTAATCAAGATAAATTCTAGCCTCACTCATAGTCACAAGTGCTTGTTTAGGCTTGGGGTGAGTGGGAAGGCCTGGAATGGCCAGATCATCCATCTGGTCTTTATGATAGGTATTTGATCCCGCATTAGTAAGTATGAGGGTTGGGGGTTGGTTGAGGCCACCGGGATATCCCATAATGGGGGTCAGAGCCTATGAAGATCCACAGTGGGTAACTCAGTATAAGTTGTGTGATGACACTCTGTTTAGGACAAAAGTTGGTACTTGATTTTATGTGTATGGCATTTTCTTAGCATACCTGATCTGTTTTATATCTGGAAGCAATGTGACCATGTTAGAGTTGTACTTATGTTGTACTTGTGATTGGTTGTGTTAGTATGAGCTAGTTTGTGTCAACATGTGTCTAGAGGTAGATGGTCTTGCTTAGGGATCCTTGTTATTATCTCCTAGCATGGGGGTTGAGCCTTCGGGTACCACTTGGTTGGGTGGAACGTGCACCTTACTCTATTGGGTTTTCTTCTTGTTTGTGTTGACAAGATTTCCAGTTGGAGATCTCATGGGATCTTGTTACATTTCATGCTTATTTTCATTTCAGTTGAATCTTGTAATTTATTACCCCTCATTTGTAATTGAGGTGGATGATTGTAATATGTAATCGTGCTTATTGGATTTGCCGCATTCAGGGAATGAGAGATGTAACCTCCATATTAAATTATTGTGATTTGAATTCTTATCGCATCTCTTATCATGTTGATGTAATTTATCATGTATGGAATGTATGTGTTCTTAATTTCTGAAGTAAATAAATGTTATGGTTTCAATTCATGTTTTTTGTTTGGGTCTTAAAGTAAACTCTGTCTCGTAACCTTAGGGGTTGTTGGCAATGGGTAGTGAACTTGCATGTTAATTGTACTTAAACAAAAAAAAATTAGTTCTTTTGAGTAGTTAATTGCAACTTTCTTTGGGTTGCGAGGTGGGGTGTTACACATGGTATCAGAGCCTAGGTTTAAACACTGGGTACTCTAGGATTATGGTGGACCCATTAAGCTTTCAGTTGTGTAGGTTTTAAGTTGTGTTCCTTGCCTAATACCTTGATGTGTCTGTGCAGGATTATGCCTCCTAGATGCGGAAGAGGTAGAGGGCATGGATGTGGCCGTGTAGGCGGTCGCAATGGGAGTCAGCATGACTCTCCTCCTCTTGTTCCACTTATTCCAGATCAGGAGGAACATTAGGCATCGTAGAATGCACCAGGGGGTAGTGATCATCAACAAAATCCTCTAGGGATTGAGGTTGTGTGTAGAGTGCTTGAGGAGGCATTGACACTCCTTGGTCAGAGGGTAGCCGAGGTTCAGGGTAATCCTGTTGTGAGGAAAGTACCATCTCAGTCAGAGGTGCATATGAGGGATTTTCTCAGGGCACATCCATCCATGTATGATGAAGCAAGCACTGGTTTAGAGGCTGAGACTTAGCTTATAGACCTTGATAGGTGCTTTGATATGCATCCCTACGACAGTAATACCAAAGCACGGTTCGCTATCATGCATTTGCGAGGGTTCACATCCACATGGTGGAGGGTGGAGGAGCAGAAGCTCCATATTGATATTCACTCAGTGTCTTGGCAGATTTTCCTAGAGCGGTAAAGATCTCGTTTCCTATCCGAGCACTGGTGTCAATGTCGAGGTGATGAGTTTCATGCTTTGCGTCAGTTAGCTTTGTCAGTTGAGTAGTATGAGCGATGCTTCTACGAGCTCAAGCAATTTGCAGGGATAGGAGATGATGAGAGTATGTTGGTTCACCACTCTGTCAGGGGCTTAAATGCTCATCTTAGCGGAGGTGTGAGGGTTTTTGAACCCAAAACCATGGAGACAGCGGTCGAGAAAGCATGTCTTGTAGAGGATTATTTTTCCATGCCACTAGGAGGACATATGGGTATTCAGATTGGCAGTAGTGCAGCAGTAGGGTCTAGTGCTCGAGGAGGTTATCCTCAGGGAGGTGCACCTTCTAGGTCTTAGCAGGGACCATCACAAAGTGGTGGGCAACAAAAGGGTGCGCTTGGAAAGCGTAAGGACTCTCAGTTGTATCAAGATGATGGTGGTTATTCACCTAGAAGGAATCAAAAGTGGTGGCGCAACAAGCGCAATCAACAGGAGCAACCAGCCCAGAGTTCACAGTCTGTGGCTGACTGGGGTAGTATGCAGTGGTCTATTGCACCTTTAGGAGACATAGGGTTTGGTCGTAACCTAGGGTGTTATTGTTGTGGCCAACAGGGCCACCTTGCTAGGAATTTTCCACATCAGAACACTTCTAGATTTGGTCAGGCCCCAATAGTTTCAGAGCCGATAGTAGGGGATGTAGGTAGATCTCATCGAGCTTATGCTACAGTTGATAACTGTCATCCTGGGTATCAGGGAGCTGTAGTTGAGACTTTTGGAGTTGGTCACTCAGTGCAGGATAATCACCCTCAGGGTCGAGGTTTTGATTTGGATGTAGTTTGTATGAGGGAGTTATATCCCTACTTTTTTATAGGCTTCCAGGAGTAAGCCTGACCCTAGGGGGGGAGGATGTAATACCCCTCCATTTTTCTCTTTTGATCGAACAGTGTTCTATTTTGTTATGCCTTATTTTCTGTTAGTACTTTGACTATGGTACTCGGCTACTATTTGATCGCTAAGTGTAAAATGATGTGAATGTTATATTTTTATATGATGGTATTTTATTTTGATGTTATCATTATGGCATGCTTTGGATTAGCATTGTGAATATTTGAATTAATGATGTTTTACGCTTTTGATTAAATTATTGATGTTAGATACATTAGTTAGTAACACTGTATTGGTGAAGGGGATGAAATTGCACCACTCACTTGCGAGTGCCCTACGATTCCATGATTTCCTCTTCACGGTGTGTTTTATTATGATATATATACATGTTTGTTATACTCTTTTTTCACAGGTTGACATGTACAAGACATCGACTCCACCTGGTTTCACAGGTTTGAGCGTTTCCATTGCCCAACGATATTTGATTGGGAGATAGTAGCTAGGTTTTTCATGCCAAGTCATCACCCTAGTCATAGTGTGTCGTCGGGTTTTAGTCGGGTTAAGTTGCTTTAATATTGTTCAATTTTCCTTGATTTTATTTAAATTGCAGTTAGAAAAAGGTAATTAAATTTCATTAAGTATTTAAGTTGTCTATTAAATTAATCTAGTTACTCAGTTGGAAGATGTTATTTAATTAATAAAATAATTTAATCTTGGATTAGATTTATTTTATTGAATTAATTAAATTAATTATTTTGAAATAAAGTTACTTTGTTAGAATTGTTAAAAATTAAGTTTGAAAGTTGGAAAATTTTTAAAATGCATTTTGAAAGTTTTTGAATGCAAAATAAATTGAAATTGGAGATATTTTCTATTTTTGTTTTCAAAAATTTATTATGGTTGTTGAATAGATATTTCTTGAATTTTCATGGAATTTTGCTATAAGCATGAAAAATTGAAAGAAAATAAGGGAGAAAGAAAAAGAAAAGGAAGGAAGAAGAGGATTTTTGTTTTGTGGGTTTTTGGATTTGATTTGGGAAAAGCTTTGTGTAATTGTTGGAAGGAGTTGGGATCAGAGGAAGAACCTATGCACCATCCATCTTCTCAAGCTCTAAAATACTGTGTTCATGCTTTTAAATTTAGTTTGTTTTAAAATAAAATAAAATATACATATATATTATTACATATTTAACAAGAAAAACAAATATATATATATATATATATATATTTGTTTTGCTGTTTGAAAATCATGTTTGGAAAACTCAAAATTTGAACTGTGATGAAAACTTCATATCAAATTTTGTATCAAATCTTAAACCTCTGTTTCTATTTGGGTTTTCTCAAGAAAAAAATATTGTTCTTGACTGAAAATGATCATTTTAAATATTATTTTCTCAATTAGTTATGCAAATTCCTTTTGTGGATTTTTAAATATATATATATATATATATATATATATATATATATATATATATATATATATATATATATATATATTTTATTAGTGAAGTGTTATGTCGCTATATTTTTATTTTATTTTAAATAGAACCCTAGCAAAGGTGTGGATTTCAAAATGTAGGGCTTTCTCTCATCTTTTAATTTTATTTTATTTTAAAAAATTTACTGAGGTTTTTGGGGGGAGGGACGCTGGGGGCTCACCCCACCGCGCCCCCATGGGAGGCGCTAGGGGGGGGGAGCCATGCCCATCACGACCCCCACACCCCCCGCGACCGCTACTAACATAGCCACACAACCAACAATGGTGGTCGGTTGTGCATAACATAGCCGCCGCCCAACAATGGGGTCCACTGTGCACACAACCGCCACCCAAACCCTAACTGCGGACGACCCGAGGTAAGCGCCCCCTAAATTTTGGTGTTTGATTTTTTTTATAAAATATATATATATATATATGTTATTTTATATTATATTAATATAATATTAAAATATATATATTGTTTTATATTATATTAATATGATATTAAGTAATTAAATTATATATAAATATATATATATAGTCGTATTATTAATTTTGATATATGTATATATTTTTTTAAATATATACATATATTAAAATATTTATTTAATTAATGGCATGATTTAAATGTGATTGAGGAATTTAAATTATTGTGTTCATAGTCAAATTATTGATTCTATTTTAAAAAATAATATTGTTGAAACAACAATATTGGATTAGAAATAATGTGTTTAATAACGAGATTATTTGCTCCTTTTAAAATGATTTATTTTGCAAAGGACCAATAGTTATTTTTAAATGATAGGTTTTGAATCGTAGAAATAAATGTTTATTTTATTATTCTTTAAAAAGCGATTAGGGAATTAAATATTGAGTTTAAATCTCATCTTTTATTTCGAAGAAACATTATTAATTCAATTTTATTAAGGCAATAAATTACTGAATGATATTAAAGGAAGTGGATTTAGTAAATCCAAATTAGATTTAATTATTGTTTAATTGCTTTTTGAAATATAAGTTTCTTTTGTTTCGCCTTGAGGGAATTGTTCAGAAACATTGATGAGTCTTCTAGATGGGGTTTTTAATTATGTGGGTTGTCAACCTTTTGTGAATCCCTTGGGTAGTGCATTGTGCGTTGTTAGTAAATTACCCGGTTTCCACAAATGGGGATGATTTGTGTCTCCTTTGGAAGGAGTGGATTATGTGAATTGTTGCCTCCAATGTTTGGAGTGAGTTTCATTATATGTTTCCTCCTAGAGTTGGAGTGGTTGTGATATCTATTTTGTATGCACTTGGGTTCCCTTGGTATTTGTTTGAATGTGTGTTGTCAAGTAGAAGAGTGGCTTCTGTAGGGGCCAAAGCCCCATAAGAGGTAAGATTGGGTAACCTTCGGAAGTAGTTTAATCAAGTGATAACTAAAAAAATGCATTTAGAAGATTAGGTAGTATTTCACACTAATCAAGATAAGTTCTAGCCTCACTCATAGTCGCAAGTGCTTATTTAGGCTTGGGGTGAGTGGGAAGGCCTGGAATGGCTAGGTCATTCATCTGGACTTTATGATAGGTATTTGATCTTGCATTAGTAAGTATGAGGGCTAGGGGTCGATTGAGGCCACCAGGATATCCCATAATGGGACCCAGAGCCTATGAAGATCCATAGTGGTAACTTAGTATAAGTTGTGCAATGACACTCTATTTAGGATAAAATTTGGTACTTGATTTTATGTGTATGGTTTTCTTAGCATACCTGATCTATTTTATATCTGGAAGCAATGTGACCATGTTAGAGTTGTACTTATGTTGTACCTGTGATTGGTTGTGTCAGTATGAGTCAGTTTGTGTTAGCCTGTGTCTAGAGGTAGATGGTCTTGCCTAGGGATCCTTGTTATTATCTCCTAGCACGGGGGGTGGGCCTTCCGGTACCACTTGGTTGGGTGGAATGTGCACCTTACTCCGTTGGGTTTTCTTCTTGTTCGTGTTGACGAGATTTCCAGTTGGAGAGCTCGTGGGATCCTATTACATTTGATGCTTATTTTCATTTCAGTTGAATCTTGTAATTTATTACCCCTCATTTGTAATCGAGGTGGATGATTGTAATATGTAATCATGCTTATTGGATTTGCCTCATTCGGGGAATGAGATATGTAGTCTCCATATTAAATTATTGTGATTTGAATTCTTATCATATCTCTTATCATGTTGATGTAATTTATCATGTATGGAATGTACGTGTTCTTAATTTCTAAAGTAAATAAATGTTATGGTTTCAATTCATTTTTTTTGTTTGGGTCTTAGAGTAAAATATATCTCATAACCTTAGGGGTTGTTGGCAATGGGTAGTGAACTTGCATGTTAATTGTACTTAAACAAAACAAAAATTAGTTCGTTTGAGTAGTTAATTGCAACTTCCTTTGGGTTGCGAGGTGGGGCGTTACAATGACCTAGACCTGATCTATAGAAAAGGAGACCTATTTAGGATACCCATTTTTCCATTCTTGCACATACTCAAAAATAAGGTAGGTTTCTTTGTATGAAATGCCTTAAAAATTGACTTTCCCACTTCTTGACTAGGTCTAATTAAGAAAATATGTATGCAAATAAAAATATTAGTTACCTTTAAATTTCAAAAATAAAATAATTAAGCCAATCACTCCAGTGAGACTCAAGAGGAAATTACTACAAACCTTTCCTCAAATTTTTATGAAAATCCAACAATGGAAATAAGAGTTATGCCATTTTTCCCAAAACTGGTAACCCTAGGACAGATTCAGGTGAGTTTTAGTAAATTTGCAATAACTTTCCCCAAACTCAATGAAAAACCACCAAACCAATTGGAAATGAAAGGTGATTCATTCCTCTATCAGTCAAAATAAATTTCAGATCTGTACAATTTCATGTAGTGTTCAATGTTGTGGTTGTGTTGCTGATATGTGGTTGTCATTGATGTCAACACTATTAACATTGATGTCTTGAAGGTTGTATATGTCGAGGATATTGAGAAAATTATAATTAATATGTTGAAGGTTGTCTGTAAAGTTGTGAAGTTAAGTATGGTTTAAAACTCAGTATGTTGATATTTAGAAGTTGTGCTTTAAAGGGTTTGTTGCTTAGCCTATCTAGTTTATACTTCGGAAGTTTCAGAGATGTGTATCAAGATTGGAGCAAGTTAGGTGTCCCAAAGATTGCTAAAAGAAGAGTTAGTTGTGTTGATGGTATTTTTCACATCATGTGTTTCCATCAATGCCAAAGGGGGAGATTCTTGGATGTTTTGGTTGTGTTGTTGATATGTGGTTTTCATTGATGTCAACACTATTAGCATTGATGTCTTGAAGGTTGTATATGTTGAGGATATTGATAAAATTATAATTAATATGTTGAAGGTTGTCTATGAAGCTGTGAAGTTTAGTATGGTGTAAAAATCATTATGTTGATATTCAGAAGTTGCACTTTAAAGGGTTTGTTGCTGAGCCTATCTAGTTTATACTTCAAAAGTTTCAGAGGTGCACATCAAGATTGGAGCAAGTTGTGTGTTTCTGTGCTCCTGTAGTTATTTTGTTACTGTAGCTGATATTTCTGGAAGAAGAGAATGTAATTCTGGTAATTTGAGTTGTTGTGTTTGCTCTTGCGATGTTCGTTGATGTTTCTAGATCATGCTCTATCCTTGTTGCACGTCTGTGTTGATTGGTATGATCATGATTGAATATTTTTCCTTTGTGTGTTCGGGTTTTCATGTTCTTGGCCGACATGGTGGTTGTAGCATGTGGCAGATCCTCATGGATTAATCTTTCAATGTTTGGCATGTTTGAGGATGTTTTTTTAGGTCTTCATTATGTTGTGATTGACTTTGGTTGGTGCGCATTGAGATTTGTTCATGAATTGGGACGATAGTTTGTAATTCATTTATTCTTTTATTTTTAGCCGACAAAGTTGTTGATGTAATTCCATGAAGCAGATATATAAGAGCAATTGTTTCTTCATTTTGAAGTGTGAATGCGAAATATGCAAATAGAGATAAAATCATTCGATTGCAGAGCAGAGTGTGAAGAAGTGTTTATGTGTCTAACTGGAACTGTCATCAAGATTTTAAAGAAGCTAATTTCTTAGTTCAACCTCTTCAGATGGATTTAATTTGAAATTTTTATGTAAGACAGTGTGTCTTCTTTGAGAAGTGAGCTCTAGGCAGTGTGTTTGAATGCATGTGAATTCCTTATTCATTTTCTTTATACTTTTAACAGGGTATAACTTGTGGATTAACCTCCACCGTGGTTTTTCTCCTAATAGGGTTTCCACGCAAAAATCTTGGTGTTATGTGTTTCTGATGTGTTGTTGATTCATGTTTTCACTGTTATTTATCAGATCTAAGATTAAAGGTTAATAAGGTTAAATAATTTTTTAATTCTATGATAACTGATTCACCCCACCCTCTCAGTTTTCTATTCTTGTTTTTTCCAACTTATAGATCCGTACAACTCAATGGAGCAACAACCTTTATAGCCAGATTACATAGAAAAATGTATAAAAATATGTCATGTGTATAGATTATTCCTCCAAACTGTTATCCAACCCCTTGGGTCATCTTTAAAACATGTATTTATGAGTTCCCAATGGTTCATAACCAATATATCACATTACAACTGTTCAAATTCCCACTTTGTGCAACATTGACCCTTCACATTTCATATTGTGCAATTTGACAACATTTGCAACATTGACAATATTTTTGCAACTAGACACTAACTTAAACCTAATGACTCAAATTAGACTCAAAAAAACATGAAATGGTCTTAGAAGACCTTATTACATAAGAGAGACACAAAACCAAAACAATGACAAAACCAAAATCTCATGGGTGCTCTTGCACCAAATTAATATATTAATTCTGACATGGATGGAAAAATATTTTGGTGTGGATTAGATGGAGGGATTTTTTGGGTGATTAGATGTGTTGTGCCTTCACACTCGCACCCCATTTTATCTTTGACAAAATGGGGACCCCCTTTTGTATTTTGCATGTTGTCATATTTTTCTTCATCTCTTTCTTTTATCTTTCCCTTTTCTTTCTTTTCCTTTTTTTCCTTCTTTTCTTGTTTCCTTCCCTTTGAGTACCTTGTTAGATTTGGGTGATCAGGCTTTCTCATATTGGAATGCCAATAACGTTAGGCCTGACCCTTGACCCTGACATTGACACTCAATGTTGTGTTGTTTCTCATCCTTTCGGACCTTGAGCATCAAACTTTCTTTGTGTTGAATGCTTGATCCCCAGGGTTGATGGTGGTGTTGTCTTGTCACCTCGAGCCACGTGCATGTCAAATCGATTCATTCAAATTTATTGCACTAGCAGGTTTTTAATGCCAAACTCAATGAGCTATTAATAGGGAATGTCAAGGAGTTTATAAAGTCAAATTGGCTTTGTTTTTGCATTTACCCTTTTGTCATTTACACTTGAGCTCTACAACCCTAGTGTGGAATCCTCCATTACTGGTGTGCTTGCTTTATTGTGTTGTGTGTTCAGATTGTTTCTCATGGTCATTTGTTGTTGGTTTTTTCTTGTTGGCTTCCGTGCATGGGTCAGTGTTCATTGCCACATTTGTGTTGGTGTTTCTTTACATTCCATGTTGCTCATGGTTATTTTTCCCCCTCTCGCACCTCTTTCCTAGGTTAAACTAAAATCAATTTTGAAATATTTCTCTTCCTTTTTATTTTGCTTGGTTTTGGTGTGATTGGGTTTGCTTTTGTTTGTGTCATTTCATTTGGGGAATCAATCTAGCATTTTGTGTCTTTGTTCTTGTGTTTTTTTTCTATTTTTTCCTTGTTTGCTTGTTTTGTTTTTTCATTCATGTTTCCTTCGCTAGATCAATTTTTCCTCTAGCACACCAACCAAGGACATTTATGGTGTCATCGATCAGGCATTAGGCCTTAGGATTACTAAGGTATTTTGTTGCCTTAGCATTTTGGATCAACCTTGAGGATATTGAGCATTGAGTCATCGACTTGTTCATTAAACTAATAACATAAAAAAAATTATCGACCTCTGATATTTGATCCGTAGCTCACTACCATAAAAAGGAATTGAAAGTCTTGATTAACTAACCTTTGGACCTCATGTTTCAACTATGAGCCTTTTATGACAAATGAATAGATCAAGGACCCAAAATGTGATCTCTGAAGAAAAAATATTTGAAACCCTCTTTCGAGCGACGACTATCAGGCATACCACCTACAAAATTTATTATAGAGGTGGAAGGTAAGGGGTATCCCCAATCCCTGATCCCCAATAAAAATTATACACACTTAGTGAGAATTTAGGATTTTTGAGAAACTAATTTTCCCATCAGGTGACAAGCTTACCTTTTACAGACTTCCTTATTGAGGTAGGAAGTATTGTGAAAGCTCAACCCCCAACACTCGAAATCATAAACAAAATTTCTTCTGCCTTGGTTAAAATGATCCATTTTTTGATAAACATACTTTCAAAGAGATATAATTATGATTTTATTTCAAGCTTCAGGGAGTTGAGTTAATAAATTCCAAAATATTAAAATAGAAGTTAGGAGGTGATCCCAACTCCTAACCCTTGAGCGCAGTGCAATCAAGTTGTCAAACATCGCTAGTCGATGTTTCAACTTAATGATAGCGTTGCTATGCATCAAGAGGTAAGGAATATCCCCAATACCCAACCTCTTAAAGACTGAAGATTGAAGAAAACCTTCCTCATGATATTTAGATCATTTTTTAACAAAGGTATAGGGGATCCCCGATTCCTGATTCTCGAAGGACCGAAAGCAAGAAAATTGAACTCTTGAAGGGTAACTATTGTCAGATAAAGTTGCACCCTACTGAACAAGATTTTAGTGTTCTAATGAAACAATGGAAATGACCTCAGGGTGTGGGACCTTGCATGAATGAGGTTGAGTCTCTGAAGAAGGTTGGCTTCCTCTTCTAATCTAAGTGCAAATGTGTTGGTCTAACCCAACATATGAAAACCTATCACTATTCTACTCTAACAACTCACAAAGAAAAGAGATAGAATGGTAACATGAAATGGAAATAAAGGTGATACACCAAGATAAAATGTGTTTCTTCTTTGCTTAAGATTGCTCAATAGATCAACGAATCAACTAAAACACACATTCAAACATGAAGGTAAGAAGTTTTACTCAAACATGTAAGAAATAGCAATGACAGGAGCTAGATTTAATTAATATAAGGCATAAAGATAGACTTTACAATGGTAGAATGTAGATATACAATGTCTACAAAATAAAATTGTGAGAGAATCACAAAACAACCCCTAAAAGAGAATACAAGTGTTTCTTTTATAGATCAAGCATAACTTGGATGAATACAACTCAAACCATAACCCAGCTAAGGTTAGCAGTCAAGGAAATATGATCAAGGAAAGATCTCATGAAATCCATGTGAGAAAGAGAGCCTAGAGAAAACATAACCTACACGTCATACCTAGCAATGAATTTTTTTCTTGAAAGTTCCTCCAAATCCCCCATAAAATCATGGATATGGACATGGATCCATCAAAATGGACAAAGCAATAGCAATAAATGAGTATGGGTGCCACAAAATCTACTTGTAGAAGTCAAAGAATATATTTAATGTTGTTATTGAAGCCCAAAAGTTGAAATATATAGTTGAGGAAGTGGTTTGAGCATTAATGGCATCACATAATTTTTTTGTTGTCAAAATCTACAGAAAGGTTGGGGCATCGAATCCAAAAAGAAATCTTTGCATCATTAAATGGTCCATAGGCCTGAAAAGAAACACCCTATTGAATTTATAACACAACCATTGATCCCTCAACATCCAACTACACCAATTAGGCCACATAAATATTGCAATATCAGAATATTGCTAGATGTTATTCTCTCATGCCCCCATAAGCCAGTTTTGGGTTTTCCCAAAAGGCTCGGTGGAACAACGAGAAACCTTAGAGCACACCGCGTGTGAAACTCAACGGGCATCAGAGGTCGGACCAATAGAATATTTCTTAATGCTAAGTGGTAAGAGGAAAGGAGGAAGCGTGAAGGTTAAAGCTCGATGGCAAGTGAGCCATCAGAGATCAGAGATTGGGCTTATTGCTTACCACTTACCAAAGACAAGCCAAAGTGGTAAGAGGTAACACTAGATCACGAAACTCAAAAGTTCCAAAAATAAGAACTTAGGTAGATTTCATAGAAACAAGAATTCAAGACTTAAGTGTAAGGATTAAAGAAGAAAAGGAGAAATTAAGAAGGTGAAAGGGAAGGAGGAAGAAGGAAATTCGAGCATCGGGCATTAAGAGGATGTCTTATGTTGTACCTGCAATGGAGGTAAAGGGTAAAGGGGAAGACTGATCCCTAATGCCCAAAAATAAACACTTAGTTGTTTTTCCACAAGTGGATCAGAGGTTGAGGGGAAGGTCTTACCTCTTACCTTAACAAAGGTAAGAGGTAAAGGGCATGTCCGATCCCCGAAATCTGAAAATAAAACACTTGTTCGCTTTTCCAAAGAACATATTAGGGGTTGAGGGTCAAAGGGAGGGCTTACCTCTTACCATAACAAATGGAAAGAGGTAAAGGGTAAGGCCAAAGTATGACCCTCAAAATATTAACACTTATTTGATTTTCAGAAGGAAGGATAGGTGGTAGAGGGAAAGGGTCAAGCCCGATGGGTGAAACCTGAAAAGCTAGGAAGAGAAATGGAAAGAAAGGGAGAAGAAGAAGAAGGAGATCAAGGGCGATAGAAGAGGGATGCAAGAAAGAACAACTCAAAGGTCTGAAAACACAACACAACCACTTTTAGGAACCTTCAAGGAGAATTCATGCAAGATAACCCATGTAGGATCTCTTAGATCGGTTATCAATGATGGGTTATCTAAGGGTGGCATGAAATTTCAACAATAACACTTTAAACCTTTTGGTATGAGGTAAAGGGGAGGCATAAGGCCCGATCTCTAAAATACTATATGATCTTCTAACCTTATTTCTAAAAAAATTATCATTTTGTAAGGTTAGATGTATATGGACTAATTTTACTTGGTTTTGAAGGCTTTTTCTCTTCTAAGGTAATGAATTATAACATATGTTGTTTGTACATGCAAGAGATATGCCACCAAATGATCCAATTAAGATGAAGTATCAATAAAAAGGCTATCATCCACCATATAATATTTTTTCCCCATATGTGGATATTGGAGGCACCGACCTAGGTCACGTGAACATAGAAGAATTCAAGAAAAGGATCAACAATGATGAAACTAGAACATGCATCGCTAGAGCATTGGTCGATTTAGGATTGGTACAAGTTGTTGCTTTTCCTATGATCATTCAATCTTTGGAGTTGGTTTTGACTTGTGCTCACTTCTACAATTGTAAGACCCAGAAGGTGTTGGGATCATCAAGAGAGGTTGACTTTGATGTAACTCTTGATATGACTGAAAATATTTTTAAGATTCTTTCTCAACTTGAGTGCGAGGAAATAGATATGAAGAAGGCTATTAAACACTTTGATGATCATGAAGTACAAAACCTGAACTAAATTAATAACATGCTAGTCCACCCTAGCATAGTAGTTGTCAAAATAGCTAAGGTACAAAATAGGAGTGAGTTTAATAAAGACATTAAGGATTTTATTTTTTTGCTGAGTAGAGTGTTTGGATATCAACATGCTAGAGACTTCTACCCATGGATGGTGAAATTCATCAAAACCATCAATGATGCCACCAAGAAGATTGACTAGGCCACTCTCATAAGTGACACCATCCATGACTAGTTGAGCATTGTTCATACTACTTCCAAGTTATATATGACTTCTTATTTGGTTTATCTTCTATATTCTTAGGCATCCTTCATAGTACTTGATAGAATTGGTTCTTTTGAGATGGGAGAATTGACCATTTATGAACACTATCCTCAATTTAATTTGGAGGATATCTATACATATTTATGTGTTGTCAATGATGACTTTGTTTACGATGTAATCAAAGGACTGGAAGGATATTTCTCCCTAGAAGAATCTATAATAAATCTATGGAAGCATTAAAGGGTTTTGGAAACTAGTACATCTAGTTTAATACCTTCTCATACATTAGAGTGGCAAGCTTCCACAAGGTGCCATACAAGCTTCCAAGATACCCCTCAGACAAAATGATCCTATTGGAAGCATGCCAACAAGTGACTAAGGTTCACCAACTCATTTCTAGAAAACATAAGCCCGGGTACAACTTCCCCATTCAGATAGGGGTATATTCATGTGTAAATATACAAAACACAAAAAGTTCAAATGTGGAGTTGTCTAAGTATGGCTTTGTTTTGTATAATATTGATCAAAATATATTTGATCCAAATGGTAAGAGTGTCAAGGTGATAGGATCTTTCTTTGTTCACGAGCCTAAGATTGAAGATCATTGGGCTACCTATGAAGAAGAATTTGAATTAAGGATGAAAGATCACTATTAGTTGACAGTAAAATTGATCAAGCATTTCATAAAAGCCCATGTGTCTAAGGACATAAAGGAAGATGGAAAATTTCCTAACCCTGTCTACCACACTCAGCAGGTGTATAATCAACCAATCTTTAATGAAGATTGCTTAGTGGATGAGAATGATGATATAAAAATAAGGGCACAAGATGTTATAGAATGTTCTCTTCAATGGATTAGAAGACCTTTCCCAATTATGAAATTGCCAACACCTACAAAGGCAACTGAGAAGGATAAGAAAGAAGAAGGATCATCTACTGCAGTTGAAGGGAAAGATAAGTCTGGGGAAGGACCATCCACTATTGTTGCTACAACAACCAAAGAGAAGACAAGGAGTGGAACTAACAAGGTAGCAAGAAAGAAGAGAAAATGAAAAGACCTAATTACTGTGGCCTCAAGCGAGGGTGAGAAAGAAGAGGGAGAGACTTTGGTTTAGAAAAAGAGAACCAAAGAAGCTATCAGAGAAAGGGCTGCCTAGTGGGAAGATGAAAAAAACATACTCTTCCACTCCTCCACATGAGTCCCCATTTCCTTCACCTCCTCCATCACCAAAGAATAGGCCTCTTACTCTGCAACCCGATACACCACCTCCACCTCCTCCTCTTCTCGATGATGAACCACCTCATGAAGAGGAAGAAATTCTTGTTGATACAGTGTTGGAAGAGGGAGAAGTGGAGAAGGAACCTCCTAGAGAAGAAGAAGTACCAAGAGAAGTTCATATGGAGGAGGTTCATGTCAAAGAGGTGCATACTAAAGAAGTATGTACATAAGAAGCTCATGTAGAAGAAACCCATGTTGAAGAAGTACCTATTAAGAGAATGTGCAAGAAGTGCATGAAGATCAAGAAGTTGACCAAACCAAAGAGGTTCATGAGGAGTAGCCTCATGAAGAGGAAGAAGTACATTAAGAAAGAATTTAGGAAGAAGAAGAGGTTGCACAAGAAACTGGGAAATGGGAAGCTGAACAAGAAGATGGTGTTGAAGGTTCCCATAATACAAAATTCCTCTCTCCTCCTTAGAGAGAAATGCTCACAGTTGTGCCCATATGGTTAAATTATACTATTTAAAGATGATAGTGGACATATGTGGAAAGCTTGGACCAAATTTTGAGCATATTATCAAAATATTTCCAATCTCCATTTCATAGAAGAAAGAGAGCCTGCAAAATATCAACTATTACAGTGGATGAAAAAGGAAATAGAACAACATAGATATTGTTGCTTGATAATTTTGAGTTAGAAATAAGGCCAGAGGATTACCAGATTCATCAAGTTGACCTAGGAGTCTAGACTAGAGAAGGAGAGAAGGAGTCTCTCCAAATGTCCATTTTTATAATTTTGAAGAGAATGTAGAAGGAAAAAATACAAAAGAAGAGTTGAAGGCTCAGGTAGCTCAACTAACATCATGTATTAGTAATTTGATTGGGCTAGTTGATGCTACAAAACCTAATTTTTTATTGTAGGATACTTTGAAAGGCAAGGTTGGACATTTTGACCCAGATGGTTAGATACTCGCAACACAATAATGCAAAGTATATTTTTTGACTTTAGCAGATGAAGTGCTAGAGGAATTAATAAATTCTTATCACTCAATTAGTGATGAAGATAGTGCAGCTCAACAAATTGATGAGGAATTATTGGTTTGGGAAGATTACATCCCAATTTTGCATCAAATAAAAGAGACATCAATGGAGGAACTCTTAAAGGCTATTGTAATTGAAGAGGACCAAGATAAGCTCCCAAAATGGGTAAGAGAAACTGAGTTTCGGGTGAAAATTTTGAATAAGTGCAAAGCTAAGTTGAATAAAGATAGAGTCCAAGCTAAGAAAGTAATGAACAATATTCTCTAGGACTTTAAAGATTTAGATTGTACATTTTAGGATACACCTGTGTTGGTGGGAGACCATAGTAAAATGGTGGAAGAATTGGAGAACCAGATGCAAGGACATGTTACACAGGTGGGTGTAGATAAAATAATGAATAAGAAGGCTAAAATCTAGTCACTTTAGGAGTTAGCAAAATTCAAAAAGTTACAACAACAAATAAAGAAGAAAAAATTAGATCAAAGGATAAAGCTCCAATATCATAAGGGATCGACAATGGAAATGATGAATGAAGTAGTGTTGAAACATTAACTGACAGCTTCATGAAATAATTGGAGACAAAGATGTTGTTATCATGCTTTTGTGTTTTTCAATAAACAGTTGTTGCAAAATCCCACACCCAGATGAGAAAATGAAGCTGGTGTTGAGATTTTGGATAACTGGAGGTTACTTTGGTTAGCTTTTTAGTTACTTTCAATTAGCTTTTCTATTTCTTGAATTTTAGCGTAGTTGAATTGAACTCAAACTGGGGCACCCAATTTTGCTTTTATTTAATTTTCAGTTTACTACATGTCATATTGATGGAATAGATATACAATTGTATATGTACATACAAACATAGGTACCTTATATAAATTATGGAAAGGATAACTTGGAAGGAACCTATGAGGAAACCGTAGATTGGTTGAATGGTTCTTAGTTGAGTTATCAAAAGTTAAATAGCTTATTATGCTAACTTATTATGGGACATTACTGTGAACATAATATTTTATATCGAATAAAATTAAATGATATAGAAAAAGAGTCTGAAACTTAATACAATGAAGTAATATTTGAATCAAGTTTAATTCTAGATTATTATACATATCGACAACTTTTCAATACTTTAGGTTGAGACTAGATGTGTCTAGCCAATGATTTTGTATAATCAGTATTAATTAATAATGCATAAACTAGGAAAGTCATTACTCCCATGATTAAAATAAAGAACTTGAATAAGAGGTAGTTGCTAATCCTAGATTGTTATGAGTATGTAATAGGGTATTCAAGAGATTGTGTCAAACCTATTTTTTCTATTAAAACAATGTTAGTATGTCATCAATTTTGAATGAAATTTGGTTTATAAGTGTTAATCTTGGGGGAAAACCAAGAGAACATTTTACCACAGGTCAATAGAGTTTCCAAGTTAAGTAAGGGTGGGTGAACATACCACACTGCTTCATAGAAAGTGGATTTATTTTTATATATAAAAACTCTAGCCAGGGTAGGTGTAAAAGCCACTTCTTACACTTTTTCGGTTCACTGTGATCTAGGTTTTCATAGCTAGTTAGTAGGGTCATGCATAGTTGGAGGGTATCCATAGTTGTATGGCCATACTATATATGTAGGACACAACACCAAATACTCAGATGTGCATTATTAGAGGCTTTCATACCAAACTCTTCATTGAAGAGTAGGGCCATTTTTTGGTTAGGAAGATGTGCAGTGACAACTAAATTCATGGTTGGAGGAAAAGCACTTAGGTGATGCTCTCCCTCTTACAGTTAGAAATTGAGGCTTGTGGAATAGACATGTGATCTAGATGAGGACACCTTGACCATTGAACTCTTGTAAGTTATAAATTTGTATAGGAACATGATCATGAATCAATTGTAATCTATATTTGAAAAAATGAGTTTCATCTATTTTGGATTATGTAATGTTATACCATTTATGCAACAATAAGTGAAAATTATTTATGCAGTGTGCAATTATGTTATTGAAAATAAAAAAATTCATTTCCTTGTTTTTGGAAACTTGGGTTATTGACTTTCTGAGTTAAAACTTACGTGAAAACTATTGAGTGAGCATTAGGCATGTTACAACATTGTTTCCAAGGCTAACTATGTCCTTATTGACCAATTTCAAATTTGTTTTTGCAGTCCTTTGGAGCTAGATCAAAACTTTCTTTTCCTCTGTCTTGTATTGTCATATCACTATTGAATACTTCAATAATTTTTTGTTTGTTTTCAAGGTGTAGGGTTTGCATGCAACAATACACAATCGACCTTAAAACTTCTCCCAATATTTTTCATACTTGAAACCTGCACATTCAAAGAGGGAGGAAGGGTTGTGCCATATAGGGGTTTTCCTTAGTCAAACCTCGTGTTGGTGTTCCCACCTCCACAATGGTAATGCCAATGAAAGTGAGCTTATCCTTTTGAGGGATAGGGTTAAATGATAAAATGAATGATGAATAAACAATGGACTACAACTCACCACTTACCAATGGCTTCCTTGAAGGATTGAATTCATACAAATCTTCTCAAGGCTTGATTTTTGTTTTCTTTACTTGCTTGAAGACCTACAAGGGTTAGATCTCATAAACAATATGATAACATAAACATGAACAAATTAACTCAAATACAACTTGACATGATTCTTTGATGTTACAATAATATTACTCTTGAATTATCTTGAATTGATCTTGATTATTTGATAGTGCTCTTGATTTCCAATACTTTCCAATTAGTTTTCAAATGATGAAATGATTATGTATTTACAGGCATTTAATCTAATTTCCCAAAAAATAAATCCCGATAGCTGACATTTCACATTTGAAATTCAAATAATAAAATGCCACCTTTGACATATTAAATTTTGGAGGCAAAATAGGGGGACTAAGTTTCCTAGGGCGACTTAGTTCTAGCCCTATTTCGTAAAGTGTAAAGTGTCAGGAGAAAAATATTAAATGTTTTCTTTGGTTTTCTACATGCAACTTGTCAATAAATGTTAAAATGGGCCACAAAATGCATAATTTAGGAGATTAAGTGTAGAATTAGGCCCATGCACTTAGAGGGGAGCAAAACATAGTGTGAAATTGTCAAGGGTGACAATTTACGATGCTACAATATTTATATTAAATATACTATATTATATTAATTTTAATATTTCCTAGTATATATTAATATTAATATTATAACATGCTATATTTTATCTATAGTGATATTTATATATATTAATATTTCTAATTAAAAGAAACATATATCATTTCATCAAATATTTTTTTATAATATATTATATTATTATATATAATATTATATTTATAATATAACATTAAATATTAATATTAATATTAATATTTCCTAGTAACAACGTAGCTGAATAATAAGCAACTCTACTGGGCTTGGAGATGGGATAAAAGTTGGAGTGTAGGAATATACACCTTGAGGGGGACTCATTGAACATAATAAATGCGATACACAAGAATCATTCCCCAAATTGGCAGTTGAAATGTAAAGAAAATGAATGAGAGTGTTAAGGAGTGGTTTCAATGATAGAATGACCTAAAGGTTTAAAAAAACTCACACTTTCCCTAATTTCATTAGAAAAATAGATCTCCCAAGGGTAGGATTGAATTTTGTCCTTGAAGTGAGCCAATGCTACTTGGGAAATCTATTGTTTTCTTGTGATAGAAATGACCGAGTTGCTATTTTAGGAGGTAAATTAAAGTGCATTAACAAACTAAACAATATGATCTAACACTTGAAATGTAGAATATTATGATAACAAAAACAAAAACAATAATTTGCAAGAAGATGTAAGAAGGGAATGGTGTGCACCTGGCCTAAAAGCAGGTTTTGAGCTCCATAGTAGAACTGGTTTGCCCTAGGGTGAACGAGTCCTAGTGCAGGGATCCAAAATATAATTTTGTAGTCCTCAGATCCTAGTTCTAAGCTTCCGATTTCTCCAGGTTTGACCGTCCAAAAGCTGGAAATAATTTTTGAATGAGTTTCTATGGCTTGACAAAAATGATGGAAACTTTGACAACAATGCAAAATTTCTCCTTTGATCAACTTCAATCCTTCTTCACCTGTAAATTTGTACATACAAAGAGAGAAGAAAAATGTTTGTTTTTGGGTGAATGGACGTTTTCCTTAGTCAAACCCCATGTTGGTAATTAAACCTTGGTAATGAAATGATGATGAACGAACCATGCTATGTCACAACTCACCAAACTCTTAATGGCTACCCTTAGAGGACTAAAGTCTAACACATCTTTCTAAGGATTGGTTGTTGCATGAATTGGCTTGATTGATTGATTGATTTGATGCTTGAATGCTTGAAAACTACATCACAATGTTAGCTCCAAAACATGACATCAATGTGCATAAACTTTGACATGATGATATGATATTTATTTTTGTTGTAGATGACTGATAAATCTTCTCTTTAATGCTCTTAACAATAAAATTTTCTCTTAAGATTGATCTCTTAAAGTCTTTTTTCTAGTTATATTTGAATTGATAAAATAACTATGTATGTATAGGTGTTTATCTAATTTCCCAAAAAATAGATTTTAAAATATGACATTTGAAACTTGAATTTAAATCATTAAAATGCAGCCAAAAACATATTAAAAATTACTTCTTGACACTTAAAGGGGACCCATTCGCCCTTGGGAAAATGGGTCCTAGGAACTAACTCTAGAAACTCAATTTTTGAGGTGTTTAAATTAATGTTAGCAATTGTTTAATATGGGTTTCCCTTTCAGAAAAAAAGAATAATAAGGCTTTGTAATACATAATTTGGTCAATTAGAGGGTTAATTAAGTCAAATTAATTAAGGGGATGCAAACATAGTGTGAAATTGTAAAGGTATACAATTTTCTACACTACAACAACTAAACAAATGGCTTGAGCTAATCAATATACTTTTATGCATCTTCGATAACTTCAAAATTTCCCACGTTTACTATGAGGGAAATACCTTGGCTGAAAAAGTGGCCAACCTGGCCATTGGCATTCAATGGGGAAAGAAGTATCATTGTTATCAGTAGAGGAATGGCACGATCTACAAAAGGAGATATATGAGTGATCTCCAACTTGGGTAGACCTTAAATCCCCTCGCATTCTCATTATATTAGTGCAAGGTGATACGTGGAAATGACAAAGACTTTCCCAAAATGATGGTATCCTTCTTAATAAAATAACTATTGGTCTCTCATTTCCAAAACATAGAGGGAAAGTTCTTGAGGGAAGCGATGGATACATTCGTTTTCCCAAAAGCCATCATGCGAAAAATGGAATTTAGGGGTGAGGAGTAGTGGATGAGATAAATTTTTAAGACCAACAATGGAATTATCTTGCATTCCATTCACTTGGTGCTATGTGAAAACTTCATGAATGAGGCCTATCAGTACAGGGTCAACACGGATCCATGTTGGTGGTGATGTTGATAGATGCAAGTGAGGAGATTCACACTATGGATAAAATAATGCAAGACTTGGTATGACCAAGGTGGAAAAGGGGTTTGAAGGATTTGTTGTACAAAGTTTTCCCTAGAGTTGGAATAGCACCATAGAGGAATGTATGGTCAAGGGTTTTAGACCAGTGACAACCTGCATGGGCCCCTTTTGTAATATGGGTTTATGGAATGAACATGGAACAAAGATGCCACTATGCTGGAATGGGAATCAATTTCCTGAAGAACTTTGTCAAGGAGGCAGATAATGGTACAATTGATTGGTCCTTTGTGTTCGCCAACACCTCTATGCCGCATGGGGATGCTGGTGGATCCAGGAACACTACCAATGGAGGTTGTTGGGTCGAATGGTATGGGGTAGGTTTGTGTGGATCTTGGGGTTTTGAATACTATGGTAGTATGTATTAGGCTAATTGAGCATGGAAGTATGTAATAGGGGACTATGATAAGGTAGTACTTAAGCCAATATGACATATCATTTGTATAGTGGGTGGCCTATGTATTCAAAGCTATTTTGTTGAAGGCTTCAACTTTGATGGGGGTCTGAAATTGCAAGGATATGAAGCCAACATGTAATTTTCTTTTTGAAATCAATAGAAAAGGGTGTGGACCTATACAACCACTTTTATGGAGCAAAAAAAAATCCTAATATATATTAATTTATCAGATAAATATAATATTAATATTATGACATGTTAAATTTAAATCTATAGTGATATTTATGTATATTAATATTTTTTGATTAAATGAAATGAATATCCATTTATTAAGTTAAAGAAATGGATATCTGCTTCTTAACTTTAAGAAATAGATATCCATTTCTTTAAAAAATGAATATTTTTTTTTAACTTTACAAAACAGATATCCATTAATAACGAATATCCATTTTGCCTTGGCATTTCTTTTGGATTTTTCTTGGGGGTGTTTGACCAAAAAATTCAACATCCCCAATGTGATTACAGGGGTTGCAATGGATTTTCAAACTACACCCTTCATGTTGACAACTTTTTTCATTCAATTTTAATGAAACAAAAAGGGTTTATTCAACAAATTGTTAACATTCTACCAATATAAGATATACTTTATTTAAATTTAATAGATAATTATTATTGATTTTCTACATGTACTATGTGTAAAGTCCTAATTGATAGGTTGATTGAAAAACATCTATAAATTTTAAATGGTTATACATTTTTTGAATCTGAAAGATGCATCACCTATGCTTCACAAACTAGAGTTTAAAAAAATGAATTTCATAAATTTTGGACCAAGTTAGGGTGGTTCGACAAATGGTTTTTAATATTTTTAAAAATTCCTACTAGAAAATTCATAACTAATTATTTACTTGCAAAAAAATTACAAAAAAATGTGTCACATCCAAGCATGTGTCCTCTACTTATATTGAAAGATTTGAAAAACATATTTATTTTTTCTCATCATTAGGGTGGCCAGACAAACACTTGTTTTTTATTTTTTTTCAAATTTTAATGCACTATTGCATTGAAATTTTAAATCTTCACCAAATCAAATTATTTTTTTCCAAAAAAGGCCTAGTATCTTACAAACTACATTCAATTTTCTAAAAAAATTATTCCTACATATTTTCAAAATTATGCTACCACTACTATATTTGACTCCAATTTCTGACAAACGTTTGTTGGAATATCGACAATATATTGCCACCATATCGACGAACCACTGAAATAATTTTTGTCGCTTTCTTGACTAGCTTTAAAACGTCGAAATCATGACACAACTTCGTCGGTTTCCGCCATGGAAAAGGGCCTTGATGTTCATTAGAATATCAATGGACATTTTGTCGATCTAGCGACAAACCGTAGCCAGGACACAAGTGGCATGCCTTTGCCAAAGCATCGGATCAACAACAAAAGTTCGTCGAACCTGCGAGGAAATAGGCAAGTCATTATGATGAAAGTCCAATCAGATGTATTGCAAATTCATCAGACATTTTTTGGAGGTTCGTTAAAAGTGCGACGAAATAGGAAAGTCATTACGATGAAATTTTCGTTGGATGTATTGCAAATTCGGTGGATTTTTTTGGAGGTTCATTGAAAGTTCGATGAAACAATGCAGTTTTAAAAAAAAATCATCCACGTGTCAAAATTCCCTTGATATCATGATTGTTAACCATCTTGCAACTCTTGATCACATGATAGCGGGAAACCGTAGATCTTGATCTTCAGCAAACTTGCTCGTGCGGACGGTTGACAACTTTGACTTTAAATGTCGAGCACCTTTTCTGTTTAGATTAAAACATCTCTATTGATTTCAAGCATGTGCATTTTAGATCTGCTTTAGTAGCTCACTAGTTAATATATTAAGGTCGGCTTAATATATTAAAACATTCATAATGTTCCTTCGGCCTCTCCAAATGTGACAAATGGCATCTTCCCGTGATATCACAATTGTTCAACCAAAGAGTATTGATCGACCACGATATCACGAGAAGGCACCATCTGTCACATTCAGAGAGGCCAAAGGAACATTATGAATGTTTTAATATATTAAGCCAACCTTAATATATTAACTGGCGAGCTACTAAAGCAGATCTAAATTGCACATGCTTAAAATTGGCGAAGATGTTTTAATCTAAACAGAAAAGGTGCTTGACATTTAAAGTCAAAGTTTTCAACCATCCGCATGAGCAAGTTTGTTGAAGATCAAGATCTACGATTGCCTGCTATCACGTGATCAAGAGTTGCAAGATGGTTAACAATCGTGATATCAAGGGAATGTTGACATGTGGATTTATTTGACACCGTAGGATATGGTGGGGCTAGAAACATGAGTTGTAAGGGTTCCTGAGATGGATTGTTTTGATTGGAGGAATTGTGGGCCAGTTTCTATGATGGAAGTCAATGTCAGATTGACTGAAGCACAGTCGTTCGATGATCTAGCCTAGATGAAGATCAACGGTTAAGATTCAAACCTACATCAAATGCGATTGGAGTCAGTGAGGCACGTGAGCGAGCACTAATGGCAGACGAGATGCATTTCCATCTATTTTGGTGCAATATGAGGATTATTTCCCTATTTTATTGTCACAAAAAGTGTTCAAGGAACTTTGCAGAGCAATTTTAAAGCCAAAGAAGAAATCACAAGCTGTTGTAGTGAATAATTAAGGTTTCTACAAGTCATAAATCCATAAGTTAAATTCTGCATTTCCTGGTGAAATTTTTAGCCTGAATTTAGGAGAATTTGCAGTGTAATTGTTGGGAAATTGTTAGAAATTGTATTAGGGTTGTAAGTGAAGTTGAAATTTGTTTGAAAATTGAAAATTACTTCTTTGTAATTTCACATCCTAGAAAAGCCCTAGTTTGTTGTAAAGTTTGTAATTCAAGTAGACCCTAGTTTGTCCAAAATGGCACCATCAAAGCACCACTCTAACCAGATTGATTATTTGAAAAGGAAACTGTATGATGAATTCTTGGACCAATTGCCATTGTCGACAACCGACAGAAGAAAAGGGCAGGCCCTAATGCAAGGAAAAAATCCTTGAGGAGGGGTTAATATATAATTACGTCAATATAACTGATGCTAAAGCACCGATGAAGGGTTTGGAGATGTTACAAATGTGGTTTGGACAAAGGAATTTGCCCCACCCATTCTCAAATGGTTGGGTTTATGACATGGGAAAATTGGTGGTAATCAATGTGTTTCTAGATGTGGATTTGCTCAAGGCAATGGCTACAAGGTATGATCCTATCACATAGGTGGTCAGGGACAATGATGGAAGGGTTTTACTGAGTATTAATAGAGAAGAATTCTAACAAGTTTTTGATTTGCATGAGCCCAATGACTTCATAGTTTCTATTGAGCTTGAAAAGATGAAGCAAGAATATGAGAAAAGTAAGCCTCTCTTTAGAGTTAAGATGCTCCCATCTCATTTGGCCAAGGCAGGATGTTGAATAATTCATATTAACCCTAATGATAAGGAGCCTTTCAAATTGGATATTTTTGCCAAACACTTCTTGGCTACCTTTTACTCACTATGTCAAATATTGGGATTTAGCCCTAGCACTATGATGCCAATAGCATTCATTTTCATGGGGGTGCAAATACAACATCCAAATTTCTCTGCAGTTTATGATTTTTCTCCTTTCCTAGCCTAGAAAATACATGAAGGGTTGGTGAAGCTACAATAGAATGATAAAAGCACACCTTTCTATTGGTATTCTATGCTCATGCATATGTTTTTATTCAAGAATGCGGTTTTTTTCTCTGAGAAGATGAAATTGAATAGATTTAGCTATGGAGAAAGGCTTCCAGTACAAATTTGGTTTGTTGACCTTTCATATAACATCAAAGTGATAATTATGTATAGTTTGATAACTGTTTTGCATCAAGATTAAGAGCAAGGCTGACAGTAAATCCACCCAGGGTTCCTATGGAGTTGCATGATTTTCTTAGGCCCAAGGAGAGGAGACCTGATTTGAAGGTCTGCCACAACTAGGGAGATATCATCCCATATCCATTCAGTATTGTTTTGAGAGTGTATGGATTTCAGGGGACTCACACATCCTACCTTACAATGTGCCATCAAGGATTGGATTTGTTGAGGTCATGTGGAATATTGGTTGCATCCATGAGGACAATCTCACTGGAAAAGGAAAAGGGAATTTCTATCCAGATTACATAGTAATTTTTGGTTTTGTTATTACAAAGGGAGGATGGGTACACTTTGGGAAATTGCTTGATTCATACAATTTAAGTTTTAGTTTTAGGAGGTAGTGTGACCCTGAAGGATTCTTCGCTTTGTTCAAACAAAGAATAAAAGGAGCAAGATTTGTTCATGAGCTCAATTTTCTTGAAGGCCTAATCAGGAATGAATTTGATTTAAATAGGTAAGAACTAAATAAGGAAAAATGGGTTGCCTATGAAAAATTATTGGGTATTGTACACAAAATGGATCCAAAATATGATCCATTGATGGAATTCACCCCTTTCCACAAGAAGATTGATTTCTTGATGAAAAACTTCAAGGAAATCATGGATAGTTTAATGACAAAGAAAATTAATCTGGAGTTGAATTTTGGTAAACAGGAAAAAGAAACAAGGCCATTGGAAGAAAGGCCAACTTACCAACTTCCAGAAGACAGGCCCATCTACAAGAGGGTAAGGGATGATAGTGATGAAGAAGAAGAGAAGGGTAGAAAAGGAGAAAAGATAATGGAGCAGGAAAATCCACCAAGATCACATCTCAAGACACCATGAACCATAAAGATAATTGATCTTGAGTCATCACCAAGAAGGAGTCCCTCACCACCACCATCACCACCAGCTCCCAAAAGGAAAAGAATTGAGTAGTCCCAAGAGGATCTAGGGGATGAAATTATTGTTATAGACCACGACCTGCAGATAGGCATGCCATCCCCTCCATGACCAACTGAATTGGTCTTGTCAAACCTGGACATGAAGGGAAAGTGTGTACAAGATATAAGAATGGAGGCTTGTAAGGAATTCTTAAGTGATGATACTTTTGTGAAAACACCAGCCTTCTTGCAACTGGTATGGAGGATGAAAATGGGAGAGTACCAAGAAAAGTACAAGGAAAGAAGAGGTCAGAGGCCAAACAGGTCAGATGAGGAGAATGATGATGAAGTGAAGGCTGAAATGATGAGTGAATTTAAGAAAATCACTATAGAAGAAGGGAGAAAACTAATTGATCAAGTTGGTGTCTTGATCTTACCTAAATGGGACATTGTTGATGCAGTGGGATTTGATACTATTTTGAAATCCAAGCATCCCCTCCACAATTCAGAAGAAGAAGTCAGATCAACACTGCAAGACTCTACCTTCAATGAGGAGTATGAGACCTTGGCAATATGGGCTTTTGCCCCAGGAGGAAGAAAGCCAAGCATAACAAATATTAACCATAATTTGAGGGGAGGGTTAATAATAAAAAGAGTTTCAGAAACTTCAGTTGTGGAGGCTACAAGTTTGACTGTGGATGTGACCAAGTTGGCACAAAAAACAACAAGAAGAGAAGAAGCTGAAAAAAGGAATTATATGGAGAAATATAATTTTATGATTGGGGAATATAATAAGGTGCAGGAAAGGAATATTGAGCTTGAAAAAGAGGTGGAAAGGTTGAGGCACAAGTAGATAGAGGCAACACCAAGTGCTCTTGTGGATCAATCATTACCATCTACATCAAGGTCATCACTTCCTACTACCCCCATTATCTCCACACCAAAGTCTCCCACTGAGACTCCCGCCCTTAGTCCCACATTAGAACAAATTGAGGAGGAGCTAACCTACTCTTTTGATCCAACAAAGAAGAAATTAATGCAAAAAATCATAGAGCTAGAAGATTCTTTGAAGAATAATGAGGAGAGGGCAACTCTAAAGAAAAAGGAAATTGTCACCACAGTTTTATAGCATTTAAATGAAAAAGTTGATAATAGATTGCCAAGTATACATTCTTCTTACTCTTTATTATTGGGTGCAATAAAGAATTTTGATAGGGATCAGGAAGTAGCAATACCATTGATTGAGAAATGGATCCCTAGGGCCAATGACTTGGGTATAATGTATAAAGCGTCAAGAATTGATGTTAATAATAGGCCATAGTCATTGAGACCTACTCAAATATTGGTTAAATCACTGCAAGGTTTTCAAGCCTTACTAGATAATTTGAGTAGGAAGATAAGGGAATTGGTGAAAAGTTTTGATGAATAGAGTGATACACTATTGCCTGATATAATTGATGAGCAAAGTAATATCAGATCTCTTCAACAATGGAAGGATTGAGCTAGTAGGGTCATTGATGCCCAAATTGATTTAATATGTGATGCCTTGAATTCGGATCTATTAGAGAGCTACATGGACAAAATCATCAGCACTAGTTCATTTTCCAAGTCTTTTGAAAAGGAGACAAACTAGGTATTAGTTAAATATACACGCTAAAGAGAAAATGTAGAGCAAGTAATCAACTTCAATTGGGTGAGTGATGAGGAATACAAGTGATGGGTGGATACATATTTAACTGAAGAAGAGTCAGAGCAGGAGTAAATTGCTAACAGTTAATTAACTAATTGTTGTAGTCATAATAATTTCTAGTTTTGTTTTATAGTGGCAGTCTAAATGCTTAGGCTTTTGAATATTCGCATCTATATCAAATCATCCTCAACAAGCAAATAAAGAACAAGAAGATTCTCCAAAGGGAATATCAGTTGTAAGTGAATTTTGAGATGTCACTAAGCGGTCCAATTGGCTGGTGACATGTGTACTTTCTGGACTGATGCTTGTTTTCTCCTTCATTTTCTATAAGAAGGATTTCAAGGCCAAAAGTACGGGTTAGCAAGTTAGAAATCTTTGGTCAAGTCTAGGTGAAGTTACAGAGCAATCGTAAAGTATGATAGTTACAGAGGAAATGCAAATCAGGTTCTGAGTCATTTTTGTTATAGGTTTTGAATTCATGGAGATATAATGTTGTATAACAATACTAGCATTTGAATTAGATTGATAAATTCAAGCTCATGTCTCTTCTGTGTACAAGCGTATTTGAATTTTGAATAAAGTGATCAAGGGTTATTTTGTTCATCTCATTGTTGTGGTGTGTGCAATTCTTATTTTAGCTTTGATCCAAGGAATTAATTAAAATTCTTAAATGAGATTGTAGGTTGATATGTTTTGTACAAGGATCTGATAAGTAGTATTGAGTTAGGGTTACATATTGGTGATATTGTAAGGCGATATTATCAAAGATCTTATATGCTATGGATTGAATCTATTTTAAACCCTTAGGTATTTGTGAATTTGACTCCTCCAATGGAAATAAGGCACTGATCTAAGTTGCATTTGTTCTTTGTGGTCCAATATTTGTTTGTGTTCACCTAGAGCTTGCTACAAATTGAAAATTAATGAATATCTTTTACTTTGATGTATTGTTGTGATTATCTCATGCTCCAAATGGTTGATAATGATTGATGAACAACCAATTCTATTTAGTTTTATCCCGTTCTATTGAGCTATTGAGTGAGATTATTTTTTATTGTTAATGTTGTCTATAATTATGGTGCAGAGGTTATAAACACATTAAGGGATCACCCTCCCGGGTCTTGCAGAGCCCAAAGTGTAGGAGGTCCTTAAAATACTCATCAGTTGGTCTAGGTCCATCGAGCTGCCCTTAATTGGAATTGGCAATTCCATAGGTAGATTAAAAGATCAACCTGGTTGTAGTAAAACAAACCAACAAACAACACTTCACAACACTTTTGATCATCACACTGATTTCATTACATGCAACCATCCATTAATGACAACACTTACAAGAATCTCTATTTTTTGACATCAATGGCAACACCTACAACACGAAAAAAAAAAGTGGATTTTGATCTAAGGTAAGGCTAAGATTGAAGGAGGTTTCAATATAAAGGGATTTGATCAAAGGATGGTTTTATCTAATCCCCTCTTCTATTTATAAACAACCCAAAATAGCCCTTTCTCACCATTCTAGTGTAGTGATTTTCTCATGCATGAAAAGTGATTCAATTTAGGCCCCCTTAGATTAGAGCCCCTTGCATAGTACCTATGTGGTAACATTTCCCCTCTAAACCACATGGAATAATTTCCTTAGACTAAATATTTTAATTTGGATCATAGTTTGTAGGATCAAACAAAATTCAATACCATCGGCCTAACAATGCTTCATTGGTAGAACCCCCATCACAATCCCACTGATGGCTCGATGAAAATAGCTCACAACCTAGTATTGGTGTAACAATACTCTATCAGGCTAACTCCTAAGGTGCTCTCCCGATATACTGATAGAGTCAAGTTTTCAACAAAGGTAACCATGAATTATAACCATGGGCATGAATTATCGAATGCATAAAGTATATTGGGGGAACTATGGTGCATCAAGGAAACATTATTTGTCATCCCACTGATAGAACAAAGGATAGATTTCCATCACTGGAGAGGATGGCTATCGGTGAATGAAACTTCTTAGGTCGACAAGTTTCAAATTCTTAACTATTGATATTTCTAAATCTAATGGTTATAGGGGGATTTCAGAGGTTTAAGTAGGAAATCCCATCAATTATCTTTTAAATCAGACGACTGTGAGTTGATTCCACAACCTAATATGCATGTTCCTTTTCAAAGGCTTATTGAGGCCCAAAATTTATTTTGGGCCACACGATTAGGGTTGGGCACTATATAAACGACTACTATCACAACTATTGAAACATGCTCAGGTACTGGGTCCTCTCCCCTAGATTAAATTAAGGAAAACATTATTGTAAACACAATATGTATAAAAGAATATGAATGCAAAAGAAAATGGATATTAGCAAAACATAAATGTAAATAAAAGTAGTGTGAGTAGAAAATGAATCTAAATTGGTCTTGAACAAATAAAATCATACCCAATTAACATTAAGTTATACTGACCTTGTACTCATTGCCATTGTCAATCTTGAAGGTTACTTTGATGCCTTCTACAGAAACTCTCTAGCCATGAGGCAAGAGAAGGTGGGAAAACCAAGTGTATATTGATGACTTCCTGGCAATAAAAAAGAAAAAAGAAACCAGTCAACCCTATTAGAATAGAATAATCTTATGAATTGATTTATTTGTTTTACTAGCTAACGGGTAGTGGACTTAGTTCTCTTGAATTGAGATGCTACTAAGATGTGTTGACTGGTGATTTTAGACTACTGATATTCTGCTTCAATCTTTATAAGTTACTTTTATCGTAAATATATTCAAGATAACTCTGCAAAAAAATTCCCTAATCTCTTAGAAATTATGCAGATTATTTTGTTAATACTTCTCCATTTTGATATTTTCTTTCAAAAATTGATAGAAAGATATATAATACCATATTTGAAACTTACATATTTTAATTTTACTAGTTCTGTAATTATAGGATATGATTCCAATAATTGTGAAACCCATTGGAAATATGCTGGATGAATGAAGTAAACTATGCAATTGGCAGGTGTAAATACAAATTCCTTAACCCTTCCCTGGATGAATGAAGTAAACTATGCAATTGGCAGGTGTAAATACAAATTCCTTAACCCTTCCCAACATCCTTCTTGCCTATTCTAAAACATGTGCTATGGAACAAGACATGAAAATCCATCTAAGTATAATGAAAAGGAGATTTTATCATATATTATATTACAGTAAGTTGAATGAATGTAAATAGAGAAATTTTTACATACTTGCAGATGGTACAAAATTTCATGGTTAAGTGGAAGCCTCCCATCAACAACAAGATCCAAATATCTATGTATGTATCTCAATCGAGCCTCTAAACCCTTTAGAGATGTCAAATTTTCCACTAACCTTTTATGCACAAAAGTCAAATTTTAGAGTTATGTCACCACTAAAAAAAAGAAAAAAATCTTTGAAACCAAATCCACACACAACACAATGTTCATAGTGAAAAGTTATCACTTTCTTTCATCTTTGCATATTGGTTTTATGCTTCAAATGATGCATTTCTTATATTGAAAAGTGAATTACCTTACTGAGCTTCTCTTTGTTTCAAGAATAGTTTAATATTCTCTACTTAACAGGGCCAACCATGTGAAGGTGGAAGCTCATTTGGCCCCTCCCCCCCCTCACATCACTCTCATTTCCCCATACCCGATCATATAACATTAATTATTCATTCATCCATTAATAACATATAACATTCATTCATTCATCCATTAATAATATATAACATTCATTCATTAACATATTCACATTAATTCATTAACATATAACATTCATTCTTTTAGTTTTTATATATTATCAAAAATATGGTTGTCATAATATGATTACAATCACTTTTGTTTGTTTCTTTTTTGCAGCTAAAAAAAAATGATGTGGACTATTGTTTTCTAAATCATCTATCCCCCTTTAGTTGTTCTAAGCTCTTCTCGTGATCTTAATAGATGCCTAGTCGTGTACTCATGACGTGGACATCGTTGCAAGGGGGTTTGCTGCAATAGCAAAGAAATATTAAATTGATATGTTTTATTATTATTGTTAAAATTATTTCATTAATTAAAAGAACATTAGAGTGGTGCTCTTTACCTGATGGGGCCATATCATGTTCCTGATCTTGTCTTATAGCCTCATGGTCAACATATTGAACACCCTCTAAATCTTGATCTGGAGTTGAAACATGAAAGGTTACATTAATTAACACACCAATTGCAATTAAATATGTTTAAAAGAACATTAGAGTGGTTCTCTTTACCTGATGGGGCCACATCATGTTCCTGATCTTGTCTAGCCTGATCACGCTCAACATTTTGATCATGCTCTACATGCTCTAAAGTTGAAACACGAAAGGTTACATTAATTAATACACCAAATGCAATTAAAGATGTTTGATTGTATTAATCCATACTGTGTTTTGTATAGCACCTGAATACATCCAGTACCAAGATGCACACCATGACCTTCATCGACAGGTTGTGCTCCACCCTCATCAGGCTGCATTCCAATGTCATGTGCAGTATTATCATTGCTTCTCTATTTAAAACAAATAGGCACACAATTACTTTATGGTGGAAATTAATATTGAATAGATTGCACAAGTATTCAATTTTAAATAAACTTTATTGAGTTTATTAACCTATGTGTCGGATGCAATGGAAGATTATGTTTTCCTAGTCGAGACTCTTAGGTGTTCAGCCAGGGCTCCATAGCCTTGCTGGAAGGCAATATTCAAGTCCTCTTCTATGGGAACTCTATTTAATTTAGAGCCCTGCATTTTTGCATAAGATCATGAATTTTGCTTCTACGGTGTGATAAAACCAAAATTGTTTGTAATTTATTATTTGGATGCAATATTTCATTTATTGATACTTACAATTCGTGTGGCTAATTTCATATAACCACCAGAGCCAAGTTTGTGTTGCCCGTGTTTTTCTAGTCTTGCCTTTGTTGCTTTCGATGTGTTGGGCAACCTATGAAAAGTTTGAAATACGTTAGATTATGTAGAAAGAAAGAGTAATCAGTATATAATTACATTGTTGATAGTATCACATACCTTCCTTGGCTCGGTGGTGTCTTTTCTTTTTTCTTTTCAGCCTTCTCCTTTCCATCCGACACCATGTCCTTCAACTCATTCTCTGGAATCATGGGGGGACGCTCGTACTTTTTGTTCTTCTCTAAATGTGACCTATATTGGTCCCTCACATACTTTAGATAGGTACCAGGTTTCTTAAGGACCTTGGTTCGGTTGAATGTTTTATCACCGAACAACACAACTAAATGGTTAATGAGCTCATCTTTTAAATCTTGATTTTGGGAATTCCACCATGTACGTATGGTGGGCTCGAAGAGCTCCAATGTAATATCACTTAGATGTTTATAAAAAACATCATTTCCTGCAAAATGATCATGGGATCATTAGTCTAAAAAGAGTAAGTATATTTCAATTGGATTATATATAAGAATAATTAAAACATTTTAAAGTACTTGGGACCTTCTCTATCTTTATGGGAATGAAATCCTCGGTCACCACAAATGTGACCGGAAATATTCTTGTACTAGTAATACGACAAGATCCAGGAAAAGCTGCAAAAACATCACCAGTACTAGTGGCCTTTGCATCCCTACGTACATGTCCTCACGCATGCTATAACATGTGTTTGCTGCCAAAGGGTACACTACCGGATGCCTGCATGGTATGTGTTGCCGAAATTTCAGTCGACAATATAGGCATAGATGATGGAGTGAGATGATGTGATGTATGCGCAAGAAGATCAAGATTGACACTTGTACCAAACCCTACTCCTAGACAACACTTGCAGTACCCTGATCATGACGGTAGCATCATGAGGATGCAAATAATCCTATAAAAACAACACATATTTTAGTTCATGACATAAAGAGTACAAAATATAAAACCATGAATGAACTTATGTTATAATTAAAGATCTCATGATAGCTTACTTGCAAGTTATGTGCTCTCTCAGTCAATATTTTAACCCTTTCTCTTATCTCATCTATTTGAGGCACTATGAATACCAACTTAAGGATTTATTCATTGCATTTTTGTTGGGCCTTCCTCATCATATCCACAGGGTTTGTGAAAAATGTGATGTCATCATCACATAATAGTGACTGCACCTCCATATGTATGCTCTCCTCTACAGTTGGTGCCTTTCCTCTACATTTTGCTCGTATCTAATTTATACAATTACAATGAGGTAAACCTGTCGGAGAGAAGCACTTGAAGATGCATCATGATCTGTGCTTTGGGCCAAAGCCTTCCCTGTATGATCAATGTCCCGCTATGACAAAAATTAAATATAAAAAAAATTTACCAAAATGAAACCAATAGACTTACGAAAAAAAACATAATAATAAAATGGTATATTGGAGTCATTAATTGGAGGTTGGGTAAAATATTATATAGTACATACCACCCCCATAGTAACTATGTTTGTATCTAAGTGATTCAAATTATAATCGATTAACAACTCTTCCCCTATAGTTATTGATTTTATCGCACATACGAATACATGGTTTCCCTCACACACCTCGAATATGCAATTGGGTTGCTTATTTGTTGAACCAGGTCATGTACTATTTATAAACTCAACAATATTCCCTAATGCTTTTGGCCTTCTGTCAATGTACCTAGCCACTCCTTTATTTTTATCCTTATCTTTTAGCTGTATATAATTTGTTGACAGTGCATACCTACGCATACTTTGTGTATGTCGAACCAACTGCATCCAATCTTTGTAATTGTAACAGGGTCTAACATACTCCATCAATTTAGTAACTTTTTTATAACAAACCTTTATGTTTTCCATGCAAAATAGGCCCAAACCATGTAATGATGATGGTGTTATGTGATATATCCTCTCGTTGACACAAAAATTAGTGTTTATTGGAGGAAGTTCCTTGGGTACCCATTGTTTTCATAGATATTTGTACCTCAAGGGCACCTCAATGTTTCCTATGCTCTCATCATCATAAGAACATGACCCCCCTTTAACAAGAAAAAAATACTTGCGTTTACAGAATTTTATTCTAATCTTTTGACCTCTAGTTGATCTCCCTCTTTTAGACATACTACATGTCTCACTTTCCTCTTCTCTTCCTGAATTTCCCTCGCTCGAGGAAAACAGATCTGACAAATACCTATTTGGTGGTACCTTCACTAATAAGGATGTTGGATGAATTTCTTTCATGGTGATGTGATCCCAAGGTGACATTATGATTAATCTATCATTTCATCACTATAATTTGACAGGTTATAAGGTAATCAAGTTTTGACAGATTGCAAGTTATTGTTACTATCGTCCAAATGTGTCCATCACAAATCAAATCTACTTAACATTTTAACTCCCAAACTTTGTAACAAGTGTTAAATGTGACTATGGTCCACCAGTTACACAACCAAGGCCTCAAATGTATTCTCTAATTGTAATCAAAGGACTTCTTCTCTTCATTCAAGTAAGTAAACTTGAATGGAAACACCACCAAGTGGTTTATTGGACACCTACATGACTAAAAATAGCAGAAAATTTACATTTAATTTTCATATGTCTAAGTGGTTAACGAGGAGCGAGTGTGTACTAGGCCTGGTTAAATCATAATAAGTTTATACTTTGGCAATAAAAAATGTTTAAGTCATCTTAAATCTTCCTATGTCTAATTGCTAGGATACTTTTGGTATGTTTTAAGGTAGGATGAGTGGTTGCATCAATGTTCTAGTTCTCTATGACAAGGTTTCAACATCTTCAAATAATGAAAATTAGTGCTCATATTCATTTGAAACAACAAAATTTTGATTATGTATGATGGCAGGATTTGATAACTTAAAAGAATTGGCTACCCAACAAACTTAAAGTTAAAAGAAACTTTTTTAGTTTAAGGGGTTAGCACTTTCTTTCATTTTTGCATATTGGTTTAATGCTTCAAACGATGCATTTTTTATCCCACTTCTATAATATTGTATTCCCATCCCATTGCAATTGTTTCAATTGTTGGATAATTTGATACCAAATTTTCATATCAAATACCCCATTCTTGAAGCAATTTTCTATGTTTTTACTATTTTTCTGAAGTTATTTTGAATTGTATGGATCCGTACAAGCTTGAAATGCTCTGAGATCATTGTTGTAGATAAATATATGTGTTCCCTTTAATTTTAATTTGTTTTGAAGTGTTAAATCACTCTTTTGTGGGAGAAAATAATCAAATACAAGGACTGCCTCGTTTTGCCTGTGTAAGGGTTTGAGGGCTAAATAGAAATGGCATCCACCAATCCACCCACTATCTTGGAACTGTAACTCAGTGGATTGGTGTGCAAAATGGTATGATAGAGGTTCATTTAATTTAGGGGTCTATTAAAGCAAGAAGATTGGCATTGAATTGATGCCCTAGGGTTGATAGGGGCAATTTTATTTTGAATTTGTGGTTGTTAAGTTAGGGTTTATCAATTTGATGGATATCTTGGTAGAGTCATGGTGACACTATTTGATGGTCCAATCTCTACTTTAAAAAAAAAATTCTCTAACAAATCTAAGAGCTATAATGGGATGGCATTAAAGGAACCTTCATATGAAGGATCTTCTAATGAAGGACCTTTGAATTAAGGTCTTCATTTGAAGGTCCTTCATGCAAAGCTTCCTTTTATAAAGCATTTTGGACATGAAATACTTAAAATAAAAAATACCTTCATTTGAAATTCTTGACATGGTATCATTTTTGAATGAAGGTTCTTCATTCAAAAGTCATGACAACATCACCTTCAAATGAAGGTTCTTCATTCAACTGGTATTTTGTAATTTTGAAATTTTGAGATTTTCTTTTTGCCTCATCCCATAAGTGGGACACACTATTGTGCAATCACTCATGAACAAAGAGATGCATGTGTGATAATAATTTAGGGTTAAAAATAAATCCATTTGAGCCTTTTATAAATGAAAGAACATTTGATGCAACCATATGCCTTGTCAAAGTTTTAAATTAATAGTAAGGGCATCATGAGTAGTTTGTTGGGCCCATTCATCAATCTCTGATGCAAGGATTGAATTGTCTATAATGTATCTACTATCAAGAAATCCAATTTGTTTACCTATATGACTATATCTCAAGAAATAGGTTTCATTGTGATAGAAATGATATTGACAAAGATTTTGTAATCTAGGTGCTGAGAACCATAATTGGCCACCATCCTAAGAAAGATTCTTCATTCTTAGTTTTAGGTGTTAAAATTTAACAACACCTTTATTGATGAAAGAGGCCAAAGAGCCTTTCTCCATGGTATCCAAGTACACATAGCAGCGGTCTTCTCTTATATGGTTGGACATGATTTAAAGAACTTAGCTAGAAATTATTCATTTAACCTAAGATTTTCTCATAGTGCCATCATTGGAAAAGTATGATCAAATTCTTCTATTATGAAGAATTTGAGTTCTTCAAAGATTATATTCCTCTATTCATAATTTTTAAGGGTTGTGTGTGGAGGAGGTTATCACTACCAAGAAGGGAGGAGACCTTTCCTTGAATATGTTTGTGGTGGGGGTATTAAAGAAGAATTGTATGCCTCTATTTCTATTCATTAGATCTAGCTTAGCCTAGCATATAATTAGGCTCCTTTTCCCCTATAAACTTCCATTTGTTTGATTTTATGTTATGTAAGTGTAATTCCATGCTATGTTGAAATATAAGAGGTGGAGGAAGCCAAAAGGAAATAACCCCTTTTTAGTTGTACCTTCAAAAAATTTCTTCTTTTTTTATGTTTTTAGCAACTTTTTGGACATAAGATTTGAGGTAGGTCTTACAAAAAAGAATAACATGTTCCCACCAACAAACAAGATGTGGGTAGATTATGGGAGTTTTTCCAAGACCTAAGGCTAGTCGATACAAATTTGAAAGACTAAGATATTTTATTTTTTGTCTTATCTTATACCATTTTACGAGAATGGGGGTGCCAATGTCCAAGAAGATCTTTGGAAACTAGGCATGAAAATTGCAGGTTAAAGAGACTGGGGGTGCCAAAATTATAGTACTCATTGTCCCTTGGTCATCAATTTTCCCTGAGTGCCCTCAACCTCATCCTCAGTGTTGGTATTGACATTGTTTTCACTCCTCCAAACTCTTCCTCGGCGCTGGTATTGACCTTTCACTTCTCCAAATTGATGAGCTACAACCTAGTTTCATTAAGTTTTAGAATATGTTAATTAAATTTAAAATTATGGAACCATTTAGCTAGGTTTTAATATTCTACAATATAGTTAAGTATATATTAGCTATATTCCATAATTCCTCCAATCAAAGCATTCTAGCTTAGGAACCTTTACAACTCATGTTTCTGGCCCAACCATCTCCTACATCGTCAAAGAAATTCACGTGTCAACATTCCCTTGATATCATGATCGTTAATCATCTTGCAACTCTTGATCACGTGATAGTGGGCAACCGTAGATCTTGATCTTCAACAAACTTGCTCGTTCAGACAATTGACAACTTTGACCTTAAAAGTCGAGCACCTTTTCTGTTGAGATTAAAACATCTCCGCTGATTGTAAGCATGTGCATTTTAGATCCACTTTAGTAGCTGGCTAGTTAATATATTAAGGTCAGCTTAATATATTAAAACATTCATAATTCTTTCAGCCTCTCTGAATGTGACAGATGGTGGCTTCCCGTGATATCGCGATCAATACAATATTTCAAAAAAGGGCTTCACGGCATCGTGGGGACCTATGAAAACCTGACACATAACACATCACTGGCACAAAAAAGGGGACCCACCTTAGATGACAATGATGCCCATAATTTTTTCATAAAGACATGACCACGAGGACATTAGAGCTAGGAAAAACTTAGGGAAAAGATAAAAGGTCGACCTGACATGAAAATAAAACCTAAGGATATAACATGGCCACCCTTTAATGATATAACAACCCTCAACAAATTTTCACTAAGGCCCAAAAAGTAATGACAAAACAGAACTGGCGTAAGGCTTAGCACAAAAGGATTGCAAATGGAAAAACCATAAAACCCCAAGCCATGAAAACCTGACAGAGAGTAAGATTAATTGGATACAAACAAAATTATTTAACTAAGGAAAATAATTTTATCAAGGCTCACTTTGAAGTGCTATCACATTCTTTGTAGTTTTTACATTAGAATACAAATCATATTTAATTTCATGCCAATTTACTTATTTCATAAAGATAGTTTTTTAATTTTTCCTTGCTATTTTCATCTTAAAATTTTAAAAAATGTATTCTATAATATAAAATTATTTTCAAATTGGGACAAAAAGGATTCTAAGAGGTATATTTAATCATAAATTTCACCATCAACAACCTTTACAATGATCAATTTATGCCTTTTAAATGCCTTTACACCTCAACCACCTCTAGAACTAACTTTTTAATCTTTTATGATCACATATAACATAAAACACACTAATTTCAAGGTTGTTAACATCACTATTGAAATGTTTAATTTTTTGACCTTTCAAATGTATTGAAACTCATAGGAGACCTCTAAGACCATGCTAGTGGCTTGATAATAGCTTATTATTTACATGACACTAACCTTGCACCCTTTTACATGTAAATTCTCTAATTTGCCTTAAAAAGGCTACAAAACTCTTTAGTGCAAGACTCAAACTCATAACACAAAACTTCACCTAGAACATGACTAATAGTCTTGAGTGACCTTATTCGCAATAAAAAATTCTTGAAATGCCTAAACCAACCTATTGACCTCCCTAATTATCATCACATGATTAAGCATAGAAGATGAGGTGTAGGTGTTCTTGCACCACTACCTCATCCAAAATTTGCTCACATTACACAAAGCCACAATGTTCATCCAAGATAAGCCAATCAAATCCTACCTTATGTGTCCTAGTAATCAAATTGGAGATGATCCTAAAAATGGCATTGCAAAGGGTGATTGGTCTAAAAAATCTAAACGACTTTTCAATTATTTCACTACTACGATCAATGTGTCATCTTTCATGAAATTTCCCAAAACACTATTCATTATGATCATATGGAAATTTCTAGGAGAGCTAAAATAGTTGTAACATCATGAATTAATTATGTAACCACATAAGTCAAATATAATTTTATCAAGAAATTAATATCAAATAGATAATACAATCGCATAATTCAAAAATTTCAATGTCATTGATCTTCTTCTTCATCCAACTCTTTGTCTGTATCATCTGTTCCAAATTCGACATTGTAAGGATTGGTCATATCATCATCATCATCATTGATATGAGTTTTGATAATGTCATCATCCACATGGATATCATCTTCATTAACATTAACTCCTACATCATCATGATCTAGTTCCACCTCTTTGACATCTTCATCAAGCACATCATCAACTAACTGTTGATCCTGATCATCATCTACATCATCTTCTAGTTCTTTGGTATCTTCTTCTTCCACCACATTATACTTTATCGGCCTTCCTCTTGGATCATGTCTAACAACAAATGACCAACCCGGTTTACCTGGAACCTCTAAGTAAAATGCCTACTCACAATGTCTTGGAAGAACATAGGGCTCATCTCCAGCTCGCTCGATCAACCTTGTATTAACCATGGTAAATTAATTATCATGTTCAATAACAGTTCTCTCAGGATCATTTTCATTCAATCGTAGCCTATACCATAGGACGACATGAATAAATAATTTGAAGGACTTAAAGTCACACTCAAGTATATCATCTAAAATCCCATAGTATCAGTTTTCTGAGACTTCTAGATGTATGTCGCTTCTAGATGAAATATTAGTCACCTAAAAGACTACAGTTATCCTAGAATCACAAGTTGTCTTCGTGTCATCCAACTTTTTGATTCAAAATTTACAACCATTGCACCACATAGCCTTGTGGTGTTTCACCTGCAATATGTCAAACATGTAAAAATTATTGCAATACCATCAATTGATAAACATATTTATTCTTGGCCAAATGTATGCAAAGAAAAAAATCTCAACATATATATACATCAATATAATTGAAAATAATTAAATAATAAGGGTGATTAATATATTTATACATACCTGTTTATCTCTTAAACCATATGCTAAATCAATTTCCCTTGGTGTAACATTGGAATATCCATTACGATGAGCTTCTTTAACCAATGAATCCACACCTTCCCATGTTAATGCACGACCAAATTTTTGACATCGTTCAATCCATACCGTCATCCAATCAAGATTGTTTGCAATGTACAAATGTAGTGCATCCCACTCTCGACCAAATCTATATAAAAAAATTGAAATTCACAAACGACGTATAATTAGTTAATTACCATGGTATAGACCTTAATTTATAATTGATGTATATTGAACATTAATAATTAAATAAGTACAATATACATAAAAACCAAATGTAAAATGTATTCTAATTAATCTCCATGACCATCTTATAATTACCTCTTACTTTCCTCAATCTACCTTTACCCATCAGGTACTCCCCTTCGAATTTTTTAATGGAATTGGGATCCCAAATGCGATCTACATGGATCTTTGCTACAAACTTAGGAATATATTCAGTAATGTACACCATGGTCTGGTATACCATATATCCCTCCACCATAGAACCCTCAGGATGTTCTCTTTGTCTAACCAAAGCCTTCAAAAAAATTTAATGCCTCACAACCATCCACATTGACCTTGTGTGTATAGGGCCACACAATTCAATATCCTCAACTTGGTGTATGAGGTAGTGTTCTTGTGCATTGAAAAATGTCGAAGGTAGACACTTTTGCATTTCACACATTAGACGAGGAATTTTTCTCTTCCAATAATTTATATCTTCTTTATGGATTCCTTTAGATGACAACCATCTACAATTGATTCAAGGCACAAATATATTAACGAGATCTAATAAAAATATACAATATACTACATAACAAGTAAAAAAAATGGCAATTATAAGATCTATACAACGAATTGAAAAAATATCGCTACTTACCTCATGTATTTTCCAAGATCATATATAACTTGCTTAACATTGTTGTCGAAGTTTTTTGGGAGAGATAGAGGTAGAACGTACTGCACCTTTTATAAAATGATCTTTTCATTATTTTTCCAAAAGTAGTAAACATAATACATTGAAAAGTACATGCAGTATACAAATATATATATAATATACCAGAATAATTACTTTAATGAAGGTATGTGAATCATGCATTTTCATCCCTGACCCAAATTCACCTTTCTTTATTATGATAGCAGCAAATCCTGTGGGAAATCAATTTTTTTGTATGACTTCTTTTATAGCATTGCTTTGTTGCTTTTTTAATAACACAGGAAGGGCACTTATATTAATTTGGTCTCCATTGCTATTTAATTGAGTTACATTTTTCATTGCATGATTGGCTTCCTGAATGTCACTACAAAATTTGACAATTTTTTCTTTGTCATGCCTTCCATCGAATATTTTCCATAACATTTTTTTTATATTCTTTCCGATATGCATGGTATCAAACAAATACACAATTTGTAGCTACTCATAGTAGGGCAACCTACTAAATTGTTTAGGATAAATTTTTAGTCCCCGGGGAAGCCAACCATTAATGCCTTGACGACCTTCATGAAGCATATAATTTAAAAAAACTAACAACGACAATCATTGTCAATTACAGAATGAGTAAACACAACACAATATAAAAATATAAATTTTGAACATATCATATATTTTAGATAAAAAATTTGATCAGATGTATAACCTTGACGATTAATTCTATTATATTCCAACTTCCAAAGGCGAGGTGTCATTCTTCATGGTTTTGATGTAGTCTCTTCTTTCCCATTGAAAAAATGTTTTTTCAGTGGTTTGATACTTATGATTTTTGTGGAGGAAGTGCCTATACTTATCAAACACCTGCTTTCCTAAACTTGTTGAACAACGAGATTTCATCTTTGGACCACAAATTGGACATGCAAATTTTTCCTTTGTTTGAAGACTTGCAAGATCATATATAATTGGATTAAATATGTCAATTTTTATAATTATATATAATGAATAGATTATTTGAAAAACATGCATGATATCTACTTCATAAAATTAAATATCGTTAAAGTGTAGTTGAACATTATAACATACCACAAAAATGTGTTAGCCCTGGGGCATCATGAATTTTCCATACAAGCATTGCATGGAATTGAAATTTTCTTTGTCCTATTGGCCTAGATACGTCACACATAGTGACGCCATTCTATAACTTTAGTAACTTGTCGATAAGAGGCTTGATATATACATTCATATCTTTAACCTGGTACTTACCTAGTTGAATGAACATAAACATTACATTATTATTATAACCATTTTACTACAATATATATAAATTAATGTACATGACTATCAAATGAAAAAAATATAAGTCATTATGCAACAAATAAGACAAATGAGATTCTACTATGTTAAAGAAAATTGATGTAAAAAAATACCTGGAACAATCATTGCCAAAATTATGTGCTCGCTCTTTATTGACATCCATGGATGAATGTTATTGTTGATAACAAAAATAGGCCACACTAAGTAAATAGATCTCAGCTCTCCAAATGGATTGACACCGTTCGCTGCCAATGAAAGCCTGAGATTACGAGGTTCTTATTTAAAGTGTGGCCATTTTTCCTCCATGTCCCTAAATGCAGAACCATCTGTGGGCATTCAAATAATTTCATCTCCACATCTATTTCGTGCATGGTAATCCATAAATTGCGCTAAGCTTTCACACCTAAATAATCGTTTCATACATGGAATAATGGAATTATAATGAAGAACCTTGTGAGGCACCTTTTTTGTTAGTTGATATGTTCGATATCTACTGATATGGAATTTTGGGCATTCTATTACAAATTCATGTTGTTTATGATATATAATATGATCATTGAGACATGCATCTATTACTTGATACTCCATTCCAATATCTTTCATAATGCCAGATAAATATCGATATGAGCGAGGTAAAATATTTGATGGTGGTAATAAAAATTCACCAATCAATCTACAACAAAAAAACAATTTGTTAATATAAAGAATATTAATGGTACATATTTCATCCTTTATTTACTAGTGATGAACTAACAACAATTAAAGTAGATGAAAAAAGATGGCATATATGACATACCTTAACATCCGTGAGATTTCTATGTTGGATAAACTATTCATAACCTTCACGTTCACCAACAACAATACAACAGAGAGAAGAGTTGTTTGGGAGCCTTCATAAAGGGGCTCATATGCCTTCTCAAGTATAGGTAAATCATGAAAATCATCAAAGTCATCTCGATCATCATGATCAGCTGTGCCACTAAATGTGTCATGAATCAATGTATTTATACCATCATCTTCAACTATGTTTTTTGGTGCATGATCATCTTCTTCCATAGGATCATTAACTTCATCTTCGATATTCACAGCTCCATGTTCCTCCACTTGCAAAACCACATTCTCTGGGCCGTGATAATCCATATCATGTGCCCTAAGGCACCCCACCTTTATAATAATGATAGACACAAATAAACCATGATCATGTCAAGTGATTTTATATATATATATATATATAAAATGTTAAAATGATATAAAAATTTACAAATTCAATCAATATAAACACATATAATGAACAAATTACCAATGGACGATAATCATGCCCCCCTTCAACATGACCATGTTGCCTACAATTTTTCTCAGCTATTGTGATTAAAAGTCTTCTCGTCTTTAAGCCCTTGCAATTATTGCAAGGACAATAAAATTTCCCATCACCCTTGCTTTTCAATCTAGCCCACAATCTAGCAACTGTCTCTTCATTTTGTTCTGGACTAATATTATTTGACATGATTTTTCTTTACCAAGCTTGAATATTTAGATCTTAAAAAAATATCAAACTCACACTCCAATAATTTTTAATCATAGAAAGGTAACAAAATCTAATAATTCTGATATTTTATACCAAAAAACACTTTAAAATGCTAATTCCAAAAATTATTAAATTCTGATTTTACTATGATTTCCAACCGTTAGACTCCTAAAATCAGGATATTGAACTTGCACAACAAAATCTGGAAATGAAATTATGAAAATGCACAAGTCTAAAAATGAAATCTGATGAGATGTTGCTTTAAAATATGATTTTCAAACTTGGAAGTACAAATCTGACTTCACAAATGAATTCTGGAAATAAAATAGTATGGCATAATAAATAGTTTCATTTGAAGCAGACCACCCTATTATATTCCTTGATAAAGTTAAAAGATCTATGAATTTTATCTACAATATACCATGCATAGTCATTAGTTTTATTCACATCCCTACTTTGGATATCAATAAGCAACACCATTAGATGGCCTCCTTGAAAGTTCAATCCATTAAGGGAATAATGAAAGGGTCTTCCTTAATGACTACATCCATCTGACAAAAAATAGTGTATGGTTGAATAAGGATGATATCATTTAGAAAGGGTGAAATGATCGTTGAGACCGATCCTAACATATATGTTGAATAAAATACATACAAACAATCTTGTATAGACCTTCACTTCCGCACTCTCGACAAAATTGTTTTTAAGGACAACACTTCATTTTCCTAGTTTTTTAGGTTAAGCTAAATCTTGTTCTCACAAGCAACTTCAAATGTCTCGTACACTTCCATCTACTTATGAAGCAAGCCTCTATCTAAATTGACTTTACCATTACAATAGTGCCTCAAAATATCATAGGGTCATCCTCTAGTTTTATATGTTAAATCTATTGCCATTTGTATTGAATTTTCTTCCATCCATGTAATTCATGTCTTTGGTCACAATGTTTATTCTAGAATCCATATACAACTTCCTCCCTCCTATTGACATAGAATCAGTATGGAATACTATCTTGACTTTTAAGCTAAATATTAAAAATTGGTTAGAGCTTATACTATGCAAAGGAGAATAAGAATAAACCGTGACCCTATTAGCAATTGAAATAGATAAGGGGTCACTCTATTCCACACATATTCACATAGACAATGAACATGATATTTGGTGTTCCTACTCTTACTTTTTTTTTGTTTATTTATATAATAAGGTTACACTACAATATTTTTATTCTCCTTTTATTTACTCTAACTCCTATTTCCTTTGATACGTTCAATCATACTAGTATTGTGCTTCTTGTAAGAAAATTATATCATGGCTGAATGAAAACAATGTTCAATGCCATGAGGCCCAAATGATATTCATGCATTGGTCTTGAAATGTCATCAAACTGAGACTAGTCATTGTTATATAGTATCAAAGTTTCATTGATAATATTGGTCAGTATGACTTCTCATGTGAATTGATTAAAGATTGATAACCTATATATTCATAGGGTCCAATCATTATGTTTGATAGTGTATTGGCCAGTTTACTATCCAATGCTATTTGCAAAATATAAAATAGTGGTATTTTCTATCTACTCCACTGTAAATAATAAAGACTGTAAAAATTTCCTTCCAATTTGAGTGTTGGAAGTCTTTATTATCTACAGTGGAGTAGATAGAAAAGGTCAATGTTTTTATATTTTAATATATTTTATTTTTCATTGTATTTGATCAACAAATATAGTTTGATGATGATTCTTTGACTGGTGCTACAATATTAGTATCTTGGGGTATTATATATGAAGATATAAACTACATTTGTATGATGCTTGATGTTATACCCATGTCCACTAATTATCACCATAATTGTTATTACTATGTATATCCAATATAGGGATACTATAGAGGTAAGGAGCAATGAGCAAAGAGAAAAGATTTAAGGAAATGTGTTGTGCCTCTTGCACACACGCCCTGTTTGGAATGGGGACCCTCTCTTTTCTTTTAGCTTGTCGGGTCATTTTTTCTTCGCTTCGTTTTGCATGCCCATTTTTGCATTCTTGATGGTTAACACATTTGCAAAAGTAACATTTTAGGGTTGACCTAATTTTCCCCCTCTAAAGTGCTAAGTCTTGAACCCTTTCGGATTTTATCTAACTATTGGCCTTTCTGACGTCTGTGGCGCCTTCCGGGCCCAAACCCTCAAGTTTCCCCTCTCAAGTTTCCCTTTGCGGGTTTCCATGTTGGATTTGTTGTTCTCTGCAGCCAATAGTCGACGTCTTCCTGACCTCCAGATCCCAGTGCCACAATGGTTGTCTGAACTATCTGTTAAACTTGACAGCTCTACCCACATGTCTTCCCGGACATCGGATCCCGGCTCTCGAATTTCCATCTTCAGAATTCCTTCTGATTTTTGCAATTCCACATGACCTTTGGTCGATGTCCTTCTGGACCTCGGACCCCGAGTTCCTATTCATTGTTTGACATGCATTTCACATATTTTCAAGCGTTCATGGCTTGACGTCTTTCCGATAATTGGAACCCGGACCTCCCACTGCTGCATGGGAAATTTGAATCCACCTACCTTACCTATCATTGTACCAAGCATTTACTAAGATATTAATGGCACTGGGGCTATTTAAACAAGTTCCAACTTGTCATTTTCACATGATAGGAAGGAATTCAAAGAGCTCTCTGACCCCAACATCCTCTGCCTCCACACCCGAGATCCAGCTTCGTCATTCCTCGCAAATTCGGCATCAAACTTCTTCAAGGATTCAAGGTAGGTTCACTGCCCACCTACCCTTTCCTCATTCTCACAACCATGAGCTTGAAATTAAGTAAAAAATCCAAAATGAATCTAAAAACTGGTAAGAGAGTGCCCCCTGCCAAAAACCCATAAATTAGAAAATTAAAAATCATGAGATTGGTAGCCAAAAATCAAGACCAGAGTTTAACCTCCCCGTCATTGTTCTTCGAAACAGGTGACAACCTCCTTCAGGCCTAGACCTCTCTACAGTCATCCATGAAAAGTTAGAACTAAGAAAATTGACAGTGTCCAAACTCACCTTAGGTCCCGACCTCTGGATTTCCTCTCTCGGGTTTCCGTTGTACCTCTGCCATTCCAAACGGCTTTCTTCCTATGTCCTTTCAGACCTCGGAATGTGAAAGCGTGAAGTCCATTGCAAACTGCAACGAAAAAACCAAATTGCAAGAATTTCCTCAGGCCCTGGCACTCGAACTTCCATCCCCCTGTCGTTGTCTTGGTTTCACCATTTCAAACAGCTTCCCTCACATGTCTTTCTAGCTCCCGAGCCCCAATCGTCCCTCCACTGTGCACATTTTGAACAAGGAAAATCAAACGTCTAAACTTAGACCAGATCCCAGCCTCTGGAATTTCTTCTCTAGAATTCTATGTCACTTTCGCCTTCCCGAATGACTGCCCTCACAGTCTTCCCGGCTGGCGGACCCCAAAACTCCATCTGCCATTGGGTTTTTCAACAAATGCCAATCTACCTTGGGTATAACCTTTCAGACTTCCGTCCTTGGAATTTTGTCCATGTTTCATCGTTTCGCATAGCTATCTCGAAGTAGCTTCCCAACCTCGGCAACCCGGACTCTAGAACCTGAACCCCAAAATGTTGTTTTCCCTGCGTTTTTTTAAACAACCAACCCTGGATAACTTTTCTGTAGCTGAAGCTCGAGTGCTAGAATGATGGCTCAAATGACCTCCAAATCAAAAATTGACCTTCCACACCAACCCTTCATTGAACAAATCCAAGATCGATAAAAGTCATCGGGAATGCCTTGCCTCATTTGCCCTTTCAAACGACATTCTACTAGAGGAAGTTCGGCCCTTGGAACTGGGGTCACCTGTTTTCCTTCTAATGATGTTTTTATCAAGTGTTAGACTTTTCTTAAATAAATGTTGTGGATCTAACCTTGATTTGCAAGGATTTGTTTGAGGCCGCTCTCTCATATTAATGTTGCTAACTCCCGTCTCTCTATGCAAGATTTATGGAATCTGGTGCAGAAGTCTCTAGGATGGGAAAGGACAAAGGGAAAAGAACCGCCAAAGCCCCTCGAGGCAAAGAAGACAAAGATTAGATGAAGTATCAATTCCAAGGGGCACCTTTGTATTCCAAGGTTACAACCAGTTGGAAGAACATCACAGACACCAATATCGGGCAAGTCAATATTGATGAATTTACGCGAAGGGTCAAGGTAGACCCAAAGATAGACAATGCAAAGTTGATCAGAAGTAGTGGACTTGCCAAGGCTGCAAGTTTCCCACCCGCCTTGGTGGCCCTTGAGCTAATAATGGCATGCTGGGAGGCATACCAAATTGAAATAAGAACCATTGTGAAAAGGGATGGCAACATTTTGGATGATATGTCCCCTGTCAGGATAACTAACACCTTCCACATACCTACCTTAAAAATCATGGAGGCCCCAACCATAGAGGAGTGTAAAGCATTATGGGATCAAGATCCTGTAAAGTGCAAGAAACTGATCAACCAATATTGGTTGAAAGACAGGCGGGCCAGTGCTGCCAAAGTTCCCCAAGAGCTCTACCGCAGTGACTTCTTCAAAGACTATCGTGATTTCATCACCCTACTAAGCAGAGTAATAGGCCTTCCTGTTATGGCCTTCTTCCAAGAGTGGATGTTGTACTTTATTGAGCAAATTCTCTATGGGAGTGACGCTGCATTCTATTGGGGAGAAATAATCAACAATTTCTTTCACGAGCAATTCGTCAATGTAAGAAAAACCTCCAAATTCTACATGATGTCTTACCTAGTCTACTCGATTGTCGATCGGCGACATTATCATGGATTGTTTGCAATGCCCAATGAGGCACCAGGAAGAGATCTCGAGCCCTATGATAGATACCCGTAGCTGCAATACAGGAATTTAAAGCAAGATTACTGTCGGGTGAATGATGCTTTTAATGCATATATCATTCAGCCTTTGGGAGGTGATTTTGAGAGAAGAGTATCTCATAACTCTAGGGCCCTTCTCAAGCACTATGCCTCCCTATTTATATAATTCCCCAATTTCACCTACATTCGCGCCCAAGGATTCACAGAAAGGTCGAATAAGCTACCTTGGTACCCTAATGACCGGATTATACTATTGGAGCTAACATGGTAATTGTGACATATATACCATATTATGAGTAGTAAACATCTGGCAAGAACCCCCTATCCCCTCGGACTTGGCCAGGGTTTGTATCAAATTCATACTTCCCATTGTGCGGGCAACTCAAAAAAGGAGTTGGCCAAATATCACTTCAGGCATCATATAGCTAGGCCACAGATGGACCCATACAGTCACATTAGAAAGGCACTTGGACCAGAGTACGCCCACCTCCACCACATTGAGGATTTTTGGGATAATTGCAAAGAAGACTTTTAAGTGTGGATACGACATTATATGCGTATGACCACCTACTTCGTGAAAAGAGTAAACTTTTACCAAATTCCAGATCAGCTAGAAGATGATGAGAGCACAGTGATCGACCCAATGTATAGTGCCATCACAAATCTTACACTACCTTTAATTGACTGGGATGAGTTAGAGGTTGATTACCTTGACATTATTACCAAGCCCATTGAGGGTCATACAAAGGCATGGATCAGCGAGCAGGTCACTCGATTAAAGAAACAAGGAGTCACCTTGACGTTCACGGGACTCGAGAATGACCCAAGTGGTTCTAATAGTGGGGTGGCTGCTACTATGACTAGAGATACACCTAAGTCTCTGCCATCTGTTGTCAAGAAAGAGGAAGGAGGTTGTTGAGAAACAACATAATCTGAAGGTGTACACTAGAAAGGCCTCAGAGGGAAAGCCTCCTAAGAAACATAGAAGAATAGGTAGCATCATAGAGATGCCTATGATACCTGAGGATCCACTCCATGAAGGTGAGAAGATGAAGGCTGACCCATCAAGGTCTCCACCTGCTTCATCTGCTGCTACAACTACTACTGCTATTGCCACCATTCCACCTGCTTCACTTGCAATAGTTGCTTCCTCTCCACCTGTGGTGGACATTTTTTTCCACCTCACCTCCACCTCTCCAATCATGTAGGTCATATCGATGGATTCATCCTCTGCCACAAACTTTCCAATCTTGTTATCCTCCATGTCTCCTTCCCTTCCACCCTCTTCATCTTTTGTTGTAATGCCTGCACTCACTCTCCCAAAGTCCTTTGTTAAATATATGCAAAATGTGCCATCTAAAATTTTGGGAATGCTTGCAAATCCTATGGTGCAAGTTGCAATAGCCCAAGCAATGGTTAATTCCCCAGCTCTCCCTCCCCCTATAGAACCACCGAGGATGGAGGAAATAATGTAAATCTTGGATGAGCTCGAGCGATGACAATGCGAGGTAGCTGAGAGGCCAGAAGATGAGGAATTTGTGTATCATGAGAATCCCATCTATGAACATCAGGGTATCAATGAGGTGGCCTATGAGTCTTCCAGTGAGGGTAGTGAGGATCAAGGCATAGACATAATCCAAGATATGGTTGATCCAGAGCTTGATGCAGAGTGGAACAAGCAACTTAAGGAGATCAAAGACAAAGAAGCTAAAGGACAGATTACCATTGAAGAAAGAGTTGTTGTTCCAGGGACTAAAGGTAGTAGGTCTCCTATGGAAGGACATGGTCAAACCCCAGAGCATGAGGAAGAGGCATCCTTCCATGAAGATGAACAAGAGGATAAACCTGAGGAAGATAAGCATGACTAGGAAGAAGAAGAAAAGGCTGCTAAAAGGGAAGACCACCCTAAAGAGAAGCTGGTCACCAAATCTCCTACCAAACGCTTAAATCTCGTAAAATATTTTGATGAGGAGAAGGAGGATGCAAGGGATGAGCAGGAGACCCTTAATGTCAAGGCCATTGAGCTTAGGGTAGAGGACAACAAAGTTCAACAAGAATCACCCAAGGTAGAACCTCAGATGCTTGACTGGTTAGAAATGCAACTCAAAAAGAGAACTCCCACCCTAAAGGATCTGAAAGCAAGGCTGGAGGAAATTTTGGCTAGAGCTCATATTATGACCAAGAAAGACAAGAAGCCAAGAATCACATCTAAGGTAACAATAGATGCCTTCAGATCTAGCACAGTGCAAATATTTATGCTAGTGGTCAGAGAATAGGGAATAAGTTATAACGTCTCCACCATCGACTTGGGAGTGGCTACTAGGGAGCAGAAGGTCGACCACCTCCAGGAATCAGTTGCCATAGTGGTGCGCCTTATCTAGTAGGATAAGGTTTCAAAGGAAGATATCAAGGCACAGGTGGCTGATCTGACAGCCTACATTCAGCAATGGTCATCTCCTAATGAACATCCTACCACATCATCGGCTCTGCCGTAGTTGCTGTCCCAGGAACAAACTGATAAGCTTGAAATGAGGAGAAATTTGGAGAAGACCATGAAAACTTGGTTCCAGCAGATCTTGGACATTGGAAATATGGGCATCAATTTAGTAGTCCAAACAAAAAATAAGTTCCTGGAAGTACATATGTCACTTGAAGGCATGAGGTGTATCTGCGAAAAATTCCCAAAGAAGTATAGGGCTGCCTATCCAAAAATTGAGGCTATCCTCACACTACCAAGTGAGGTTTGGGTAAAGGACCTTGCCTTCAAGGATTATGACCATTGATAGATGGATGTATGGAAGCATGACTTTGATTACCGAAAGGGGAGGCTGGAATAGATCTTAGAAAGAATAATTCAGGATATCGAATGGGCCAAGGAGCCTAGAGGAGATTGTGCTAAATATCACAAGATGATAATAGGGTACGAGATACCTGTTGTTAAGATCAATCCAGAAAGCATAAAGCCACACTTCTAAAGAAGGATGGAGAAGGGAATGTCAGCCGAGGTCACCACAGATTTTATGAGCTATGTTGCATGAGATTTCACCCAGTCTGAGCTTTTCAGGGACAATGCTGCCAAGTATGACGAAGACTAGGAAAATCTCGTTAACAATTCCAAGGAATGGAGTTATCAAGTGTTAAGAATTGACATCATTGAGGTCGACAAGCTTCGACTGATGATCTTGAGATTCATGGAGTATGCAGCTTTGAAGAAATGGGAAGGAAACCCTTTCATTGATGAAGAGTTTCTGAAAGAATAGCTACATCAAAGGGCAATCAGCAAAAAGACAAAATGCTATAGTGTTGCCACTAGAAGACAAAACAGGGAAAAGACAAAAGATTTTTTTTAAATGTAATATATTTGGGGGGTAGGTGAAACCTTGATGTAAAGTGAATATTGGCCACATAATAGAATTGAATCTTGGCCACTCATTTTTCTTTTTGAAAACTATAAATAGGGGTCTCCTCCTCTCATTTTAAGAGAGTTGAGTTGTTGTAAAGGCATGCTGCAGAAATTGCAATAGAAATATAGTTCTTTTGGTGTATTTTGGATTTCTTCACATGTTTCATGATTCTTCTCCAATAAGTTAAGATTCTAGTTTAAGTTATTTTGTTGTTTTTAGTTTAAGACTATGCAAATTACATATGACAATGTGGCTTGTAGGGTCTTTCCCTACTCCCTCGGGGAGGAGGCATTTTATTGGTATGTCAACTTGCCTTCAGAACGATCAATACTTGGACTCTTCTAAAGGACCCCAAAAATTCAAGACCCCAATTGGCCCTGTGGACTCATACCGACACTTCATGTTGGTTCAAAGGGAGATCAATGAACCGATCAACTCATTTAATGATTGCTTTCATAGAGGGTACACTCGGCTACAGGTCCCATACATTTTCAATGACGTTGTTGTTTTGCCTATTTATTATGCAGCATTGGATAACCTTACTTCAGCTCTGGAAAAAATAATGTGACCACCGCTTGCTAGGTTCGTCAATGCATATGCTGAGGCCATTACTGCCAACATGGATTTGGGGTAAAACATTTCTGGTCCACTGCCTTCTCTCAAGAAAATAGCACATTCGGCATAAATTCAAGGGCTTACTCAAGCCTTGCTGCATTAGACACCCATGTTGAATCCAATACCACAGCTACTTATGGTTCTGCACCATGGGCAACCAATGAATCAGGCACCTTCGATACCTCACTACTTGCTGCCCCAATAGTAGCATTCCCATTCTTAGCTTTCCCAGGTGCCAGCGTATCTCCAAGGAGCTGAATTCCCACCTGCTCATTAAAATCAGCCAGTTGCACAACCTATGCTCCTCAAGAATTAAGCGTCACAACCAAACAATGTCGAAAAGGACATGATTGATGAGCTCACAGAGATGATACACTTAAGGAACTAGAATAACTAGCTACAAGCATCACAAAAGAGAATCCAGGCTAACCTTAATCATGATAACTGAGATCATCATGAAAGCTGAGACAATCGGGATGCCAGCACATCATCTAGGCAGAATTATGACAGAAATCAAAATTTGGGTCAGAACTTTGACAGAAGGCCCTTCCAAAGGAAAAACTAGACATGGAACACAAGACCCAACAATGGTGGCATTCCCACACCCCTTGATTAGCCTAGCAGCAATGAGAACACTGCAAGCGGAGTTTACTTGGCTAAGGCTGCTTTATTTGGTTGGTGTCGCATACACAAAACAATTTGGCACTTTGAGCTGGACTGTTCGGAGTTCCAAACTACTGCCAACATCTTCCAAGTTGAGGTCCAGAATGCTGTGGACAATTTAGGGTGTAGAGAAATCATCTCATCTGATCTGTATGACTCTTCGGTGTTGGTGGTGAATCAGGCTCCTTTCCCAAAAGTTGAGTGCAACACAGTAGAGCAAGAGGGTGTCAACTCGAGCATCAATGATAAAGCGGAAGAGGTAAGTTCCAAAAGTCCTTTGGCTCAACTTTTTTATTTAGTAGATAATGGTCCTAAAGAGGATGAAGAAGAGCCTAGGGAGGACGAAGTCCAAATGTTTTATCAATGGACTACCCCTTATAACCTCAGGAATAGACAAGTCGGTGGTCATGCTAGAGGTCCTTTTACAACCTCCACTCCGTCGAATAATTTTTGCACCCTTCTTGATCCAAATGCAAGCAACAACCCAGGTTTTCCCCATACACCCACATAGTACCTCAACAAGAATAAATAGCAGGACCATGGCCAAAGCCAACCCACTCGCTCCTCCCAAAATGTTTCCTATGATCAAGAAGTTGAGCAGATGGGGGAGTATATTATTGAGGAATTTAAAAAGGTGAAGTTGAGCGTGTTTGTCTTTGAGCTATTAAAGATTCCTGTCATCAGGAATGCCTTTTTTAGAATGATACATGGGACTCCATCGGGGTCAACTCAAGAAGCTCCAACTAAGAGGGTCTCCTTCGATGATCAACAATAAGGTTGACCCACCTATAGGTCAACAAGAAAAAAATTAGTCTGACAAAGTAACTAATAAGGCATCAACCCAAAACAGGGGCAGTGAGAAAGACAAAGGCCAAGTCGCCCAGGTGGACGTTTCTGAGATATTGTTTCAAGCAAAATTTTAAACTCCTCCCTTCCTGACCACCATTCGCATGTTTGGGAAGAACCTCCACAACTTCCTACTGGATTCAAGTGCTTCAACCAATGTCATGCCTATGAGCATGTGCAAAGCACTAAGGATAATGCCAACTCCCTCCCGACGGAAGGTAACACAGCTAGATAAAATTGAGATCAGCATAGTGGGGGAAATTAACAAAATACCTATACAAATCGTTGCTAATCTCCCGATCCAATAGACCATAGATATTCAGGTGGCTGATATCCCAGATACGTATGGTATAATCCTCGGAAGGGATTTCACAAGGGTGTTGAATGGATATGTCATGACTGACTACTCCCACATGTGGTTGTCTTGGAAAGGAATGCCGAATCAGATTCAGATTGATCAGGAGCCATAGATGAGATTCATTATCACTGAATACAACAACAAGAACGAGGTGTTGTATGTAGAAATGGATTTGGGGAATTATTGCATAGTATTGTATCTAAATGATTAGGAATGCTTTGAAGGAGAGGGAACAAGTGAGGTTTTCCTCATATTATGTAGCCCACCTACTAATCTAGCCAATTCCTCTTAGAGCACTGAAGTGCTGATAGAATCTGATGATGAAGAGTCAAGAGAGGATGACAATCTGGGGTTGCTGGATGGCTTCCAAAATTTCATGGAAAATGCATACAAGACCAACTTAGTTTGGGAGTCCGAATGAACTTTCAAGAACTCTTGCTGCCTAATTGGTGTAGGGTACATAATGTTGGTCACACAGAGTTTGACTGTTGTTTGTGTCAAACAACAATTGAACATGTTAAAAGACAAACCACTCCAAAAGAGAAAGTTGGATCACCACCACCTGAACAAATGTGTTCTTCCCCTACACCTCCCCAAATGGTTATTAAAATGAAGGCCCCGCCAAGGGTGAAAGTCGGATCGGGGTGAAAGTGGGATCTGTTGGTTCTGCGTTCAAGGATCCTCTGGAATTCTAGACATTGTGCTTTGATGGGTCCAAATCCAAGCACGGGGATAGAGCAGGTTTCAAATTTATTAGTCCTAGAGTTAAGTCATACTTTGCGGCTCATAGACTTCAATTTTATTGCACCAATAATGTAGCAGAGTATGAGGCCTTAGTCTTGGGCCTCCTGATGGCTTTAAGAAAAGGCATCAAAATGCTCCAAGTATTTGAGGATTCGAAGTTGGTCGTAAAGCAAATTAGGATGATCTATTCTTGTTATGATGAAAGACTCGCCAACAAAAGGCATCGGGTGTGGGATGTACTAGAAGGACTGGATGCATTCAATATCCAATTGATTCCACATTCTCAGAATAATACTACCAATGCCTTAGCGCGGGTAGCAAGCACGCTACAACCACTGTCCATGTAAGGCAACAAAATATTCATGGTGGAACTCACCTCCATCCTATCAATGTTGGATAATGTAGCCAACTTCTAGGTATTCAATGATGACAAACACATCCTGGATTTTATCACCAGTTCAGATGAGTTTGCTACCCAGATAATCGATGAGGTTGAGCCTCAAGAAGCTGACCTGGATATAAAGGGGATTATCAACTTGAAGACCAATAGCATCCCTATGGGAATGGTCCAATTAGAGCGAATCTTTGACTTGGATCAAATCAAAAATCAATATCAGTAGGATAAGAAGGATACCATCAGCAGCCAGTGTGACATCTACAACCTCGAAATGACTGGGAATGCTAAGAACATGTTCATTGGTAAGGTGTGCACTCCTCAAGAAAGAAAGGTATACTTGAGGCTATGTGGAAGTACTATGATGTCACCGCCTGGAGCTACAAGGATCTCAAAATGTATGATACATCAATTATCACCCACACCATCCCTCTCAGATCAGATGCAAAGCCATTTCGATAGTGGCAGCGCACTATCAATGCTTTGCTGGAACCAATAATATACAAGGAAGTATAAAATTTATTGTTGGCCAGGATCATCTTTCTGATTAGACATTCCACATGGGTGGGAAAATTGGTCCTATTAGAAAGAAAAATGGGGAAATCAGATTGTGCGTCGACTTCTGCAACCTGAACCGAGCCTCAGAAAAGGATAACTATCATGTACCTTCATTAGATGAGGTGTTGTAGATAGTAAATGGCTCTCAGATGATGTCCTTCCTAGATGAATATTTGAGGTACAATCAGGTCATGGTATAGTACGAAGATCGACACAAAATGACATTCACCACCAAATGGGGGACTTTCGCTTATAGACGAATGTCGTTCCGACTAATCAATGTTGGTGCTACTTTCCAACTCACCATGGATATTGCTTTCAAGGACCTGATTAGCAAGTGCATAATTATCTACATGGATGATTTGACAGTTTTCTCAAAGTAGCGGGGTAATCACATCGTTGACCTATGCAAAGTCTTTCAGAGATGCCACGAATTTGGGGTTTCCCTTAATCCAAAGAAGTGTATCTTCACTGTCACTGAATGGAAGCTCCTTGCACATGTCCTATCATAGAGGGGAATTTCTATCAACCCCGAGTGTATCCAACCAATCATGAAGATTCATCTTCTAGGCAACAAAAAGGAATTAAAATCTTTTTTCGAAAGATCAACTTTTTCCACAAGTTTATCATAGGCTTCACGGAAATCGTCAAACCACTCAATGTTATGCTAAAATAGGACGCCAAGGTTGAGTGGACCCCAGAAGAAAATTAGGATTTTGGGGAAATTGAGAAGGAAATTACCGACCACCCTTGTGCTAGTCAGCCCCACCTACCTGAAGCCCTTCTACATCTACTCATTTGCTTTAGATAATTCATGTGTCAGTATCTTGACATAGAGGGATGATGAAGGGAGTGAACATCCGATTGCTTTCATGAGTACCCCTTTGAAATATGTTGAACTATGCTATCACAACATCAAAAAACAAGATTATGCCCTTGTTAAGGGGGCCAAGAAGTTCAGGAATTATATCTTGTGCAAGAAAGTGTTTGCTATAGTTCCTGACCCCGCGATGAAAACATTACTCATGCTGAATGAGCTAGGGGAGCGAAGGGAAAAATGGATTGCATTGTTGTTGGAGTATGATATGGAAATCTATCTAATGAGGTTGGTGAGAGGACAAGCACTTGGCAAAATGATGGCAGGAGTGGTTATTGAGGCTAGGCCCAAACTCATAGTGCAATAGTACCAGCTGGAAGATGCCTCTCCAAGGGAATGGTATGATGACATAGTGTATTACCTGTTGAATCATAAATTTCCACCTCATTTGCAGGGATTCCAAAGGCGAGCCCTTAGATTGAAGGTATCTATTTGAGATGCCTTGGTAAAGAAGAAGTTGATCATGTTCTCAAAGAGTTCCATGATAAGATTAGGACTGGTCACAGTTCCAGTTTATCAACTATGCATCAGATATTAAGAGCTGGGTACTATTGGCCCACATTTTTCAAGGATTCTCATGGTCATGTTCGTACCTTCCACGTATGCCAGACTATTGCCACTTGAGAAAGGAATGTTGTTGTCCCGTTGCAGCCTGTTTTGGAGGTAAGGCCATTTGTGTAGTGGGGTCTTGACTTCATTGGTCCAATAAACCCCCCATCATCTGTTGGACACACGTCCATTCTGACCACTTCTGATTACTGTACTAGGTGGACAAAAGCAATTTCTTGTAGGTAGTGCACAACTAGAGTAGTAATTAATTTTCTAGAAAGTTTTATTTTAAATCACTTTGGCTGTCCTTATGCGTTGGTATGTGATAATGGTCCTATATTTTCTTCATTAAAATTCATAGGTTGGGCCTTTGATTATGGTATCGCCCTTAAGTTTTCCTCCAATTATTACCCTTAAGGCAATAGCCTTGCTGAGTCGACCAACAAGAACTTGATCATTGTGATCAAGAAGTTACTAGATAGGAATCCCAAAGACTGGCATACCCAACTTCATTTCACCCTTTGGGCAGACTGTACTCACCACAAGATTGCCCTTGGAGATTCCCCATACCATCTCGTATACGGCTTGGAGCCCGTTTTCCCCATACATTTGAAAATCCCTACCCTCTAGTTCATCAACAATTTTTATGAAGGGGGAGACTGTAGAGAAGCTCGCCTCACCGAGCTGCTACACCTAAAAGAAGTACAAGACCATGCAATAGAAAATTTCGTCAAACATTAGTTCATAGTCAAAAGATGGTTCAATCACCGAGCCAAATTAAGGCCTTTCACATTTTCGATCAGGTCCTTTATTGGGACAAGGCCCATGAGAAGAAAGGGGGACATAAAAAATTCAACAAGCTTTGGCTTGGCCCCTTGAAGATTGTTGAAATCCTTGGAGAGAATGCTTTTCATTTAAAGACTTTGATTGGTGAAGATGTCTCGTTGCCTATCAATGGGTAGCACCTCAAGCATTACTTCTAGGCCTGAGCACTTCTAGAGTTGTTTTTGTAAATACCTATACATAAGTTAGAATAGGTTTCCCTACTTCATCCTTTTGTTTTGCATGTTCCCTGGTTGTTCTTGTTCTGGCCTTGAAAGAGTCCTCGGGTTCTGTTGTGGTGGTTGTGCTTGGCTCAACAAATGGTTTTCCCTGCTACTCGCTCTTGCGTTGTTATCTAGATAAGCCTTCATTCCCTATTACTAACCTCTGAAAGCCCCTAAGCAATGGTTTTCAACTTTCAAACTCTGAACTAACCTAGGATGGCATCTCGCTTGAATTTCCTATGTCTAATATGGAACACATAGAAACACATTTTAAAATTTCCAAAGAATGGTATGGTGATTATTGGGAAAGCTAGATAAGTGAAAAATCTAAAGTTTTCTCCAATGACCACTATGATTCCCAATCCCATAGTAAGCTTCGTTGCTTACACGGTTGAGTAGAAAGAAAAAGAAAAATGCTGAAAAGAAATCAAATGAGAAACACAGACAATATAAAGGCAACAATCGTATGGGTGTGTGAATATCTCTATCAGGGCTATGGATGCCTAGCTGGTAGTAGAGCTATGTTTGTGGGGTCACAATGATAACTCTGTTAGGGCTATGGGCACCTGACTGGTAGTGGAGCAATGTCCAGGCTACTTTTGGGGTCAAGAAAACTACATAGCTTGTCCATCCCGATCAGTGGTTGCCCGTGCTATCTCTAAGGAAAGGAAATGAACTCATCAAGCACACACCTCCATGATGATGTCGCGGTGTGATTCAATTTCACCTTCCTTAACTTGCTCTTAGTTCAATTTTTAAAATCAGCTTTAGCGTGCAAAACTAGAGATCATGGGTTCAAAATGAATATTTATCTCTAGAATATTGGGAGTGTTCTCCCAATGGAGTCTCCATTTGTTGTGCCTCTTGCACACATGCCCCATTCGGAACGGGGACCCTCTCTTTTATTTTGGCTTGCCTGGTCCTTTTTCCTTCACCTCATGTTCTGTGCCCATTTTTGCATCCTTGATGGTCAACACATTCTCAAAAGTCACATTTTAGGGTTGACCTAATTTTTCCCCTCTAAAGTGCTAAATCTTGAGCCCTATCGGGTTTTATCTGATTATTGGCCTTTTTGACATCCATGGCGCCTTTCGGGCCCGGACCCTCGGGTTTCCATTTCGGCTTCACTGTTCTCCGTGGCCAACAGTCAACGTCTTCCAGGCCTCCGGATCCCAGTGCCATGATGGTTGTAGTTAGGGAAAATCAGATATAAAACTAAAACAACAAGATATGAAAACCCTAGCAAGCATAATAGAGTACAAGCAAGCATGAAAATCAAAATAACAAGCAAATGCAAACCAATCTCCAAGCATGAATTGATTTATCTCCATTTCTCTTCTCCACCTGCATGAGAATGCATGATTTTGAAGGTTTGAATGTTGATATGTTGATTGCTCATTTTTTGCAACATAATGATAAGATGAATATGATAGAAGAAAAATAGATAGATAGATAGATAAGAAGAAATTTTGGCAGAGTAATGATGCTAGAAGAAGATCCCCCAAATGGCTTGTGAAAGACTTGATTTATAGGAGAAGGCTGATTTGATTCGATGGCCAAGATTAAAAGTCAAATTTGTGATATGTGTGGCTAGGATTAAAAGTTTATTTTAGTGCCTATGACACACATTAAGTGGGTTATGACATGAGGCTAAAATTAAGATGTGAGAAAATAAGTGAGATTTTTTTAATTTATTTTGGAAGAAAAGATGCTTATGACGCACAATGAATGGGGGTAAATATAGGATGTGAGTGGGAATCTCATAATTTAAATAATAAAATTATTTAAATTATGTGTGCATGTGAAGAGTTGTAGTCATGTGACACATGTTGCAATGTGACAATAAGTGAGGGATTAATTCAAATATTTAATTTGAATTATATTGAGACATGTGAAGGGGGAATTAATTAAATAAATGAGATTTATTTAATTAACTGGGAAGGTGATTAAGTGGAATAAATGAGATAAGTGGGATAATGTAATGACCTAGGATAAAATATTGCAAATGTATTTCAAGGTCATGTATTGACTAGGTAATATTATGACATGGACAATTTTGAGTGTCTACATTTTGCCCCTCTTTGAGATGATGTTTGAGATTTATGTCGAGTAACATCATTTCAAAGAAGTTAATGTATGGATAGATGAAAAAAATATAAAGCCCCAACCACTTGAAGAAGTGAAGGAGTATGATGAATGAAGGAAAGGGATGATAGAAGAATATGATGATGCAAAAGATATGAAGAAATGGGATGATGATATAGGATATGATAATGATGATATATGAGCTATAAATTAAATCTGTGAAACAAAGACCCCTATTAAAATTGCAAGACCTTTTTGAAAATGTAAACAATTTGGAAAATTTCACTAATTTGCATTCAGAAAGTGGATTTTATGAAAAAACATAAAATAGAGATAAATCCTAAACAAATGGTGATAACCCCTCACTTTTTTTATTGTAGCCCGTTGAAATGATTTGTAAGATTTTGTGAAAATATTGTAGATAAATACGCAGCCATTTGAAAGATATGATGAAATTTGTAAAACCTCGGGTTTCATCGAAAAACTGGTAGATCTGCAACAACAAAAAACAATAAAACCTGCAAAAAGCAAGCTAGATCAAAGGATTCACATCGGGTTCACCAAATGTAGTTAGGGAAAATCAGATATAAAACTAAAACAACAAGATATAAAAACCCTAACAAGCACAATAGAGTACAAGCAAGCATGAAAATCAAAATAACAAGCAAATGCAAACCAATCTCCAAGCTTGAATTGATTTATCTCCATTGCTCTTCTCCACCTGCATGAGAATGCATGATTTTGAAGGTTTGAATGTTGATATGTTGATTGCTCACTTTATTGCAGCATAACATGTCATTTTTCTTTTTCATCTACTTCTTATCTTGTATCATTCATCTTATCCCTCCTTTATCATTTCATTCATTTTGAGAGAATATTCGTGTTTATGCAACCCGCCTATCCTCTCGAGGGGGCATCATCATCATTATCATATCCTATATCATCATCCCATTTCTTCATATCTTTTGCATCATCATATTCTTCTATCATCCCTTTCCTTCATTCATCATACTCCTTCACTTCTTCAAGTGGTTGGGGCATTATATTTTTTTCATCTATCCATACATTAACTTCTTTGAAATGATGTTACTCGACATAAATCTCAAACATCATCTCAAAGAGGGGAAAAATGTAGACACTCAAAATTGTCCATGTCATATTATTACCTAGTCAATACATGACCTTGAAATACATTTGCAATATTTTATCCTAGGTCATTACATTATCCCACTTATCTCATTTATTCCACTTAATCACCTTCCCAGTTAATTAAATAAATCTCATTTATTTAATTAATTCCCCCTTCACATGTCTCAAAATAATTCAAATTAAATATTTGAATTAATCCCTCTCTTATTGTTGCATTGCAACATGTGTCACATGACTACAACTCTTCACATGCACACATAATTTAAATAATTTTATTATTTAAATGAGATTCCCACTCACATCCTATATTTACCCCCATTCATTGTGTGTCATAAGCATCTTTTCTTCCAAAATAAATAAAAAAATATCACTTATTTCCTCACATCTTAATTTTAGCCTCATGTCATAACCCACTTAATGTGTGTCATAGGCACTAAAATAAACTTTTAATCCTAGCCACACATATCACAAATTTGACTTTTAATCTTGGCCATCGAATCAAATCAGCCTTCTCCTATAAATCAAGTCTTTCACAAGCCATTTGGGGGATCTTCTTCTAGCATCATTACTCTACCAAAATTTCTTCTTATCTATCTATCTATCTATTTTTCTTCTATCATATTCATCTTATCATTATGTCTCAAAAAATGAGCAATCAACATATCAACATTCAAACCTTCAAAATCATGCATTCTCATGCAGGTGGAGAAGAGCAATGGAGATAAATCAATTCAAGCTTGGAGATTGGTTTGCATTTGCTTGTTATTTTGATTTTCATGCTTGCTTGTACTCTATTGTGCTTGTTAGGGTTTTCATATCTTGTTGTTTTAGTTTTATATCTGATTTCCCCTAACTACAATGGTTGTCCGAACTATTTGTTAAACTTGACAACTCTGCCCATATGTCTTCTTGGATGTTGGACCTTGGCTCTCAAATTTTCATCTTCGAAATTTCATTTGAGTTTCGCCATTCCACACAGCCGCTGGTCCATGTCCTTTAGACCTTAGACCCTAGGTTCTTGTTCACTATTTGACTTGCATTTCATATATTTTCAAGCGGTCGTGGCTCGACATCTTTCCGACCATCAAAACTCGGACCTGCCTTCGCTGCCCAAGAAATTTGAATCCACCTACCTTACCTATCGCCGAACTGAGAATTTACTAAAAGATCAATGGCACTAGGGCTATTTAAATGAGTTTCAACTTGTCATTTTCACATGGCAGGAAGGAATTCGAAGAGCTCTCCGACCCTAGCATCCTCTACCTCCGCACCCGAGATCTAGCTTCGTCATTCCTCGTGAATTCGGCATCAAACTTCTTCAGGGATTCGAGGTAGGTTCGCTACCTGCTTGCCCTTTCCTCATTCTTGCAACCATGAGCTTGAAATTAAGTAAAAAATCTAAAATGAATTTGAAAACTAGTAAGAGAGTGCCCCCTGCCAAAAACCCATAAATTAGAAAATTAAAAATGATGATTTTGGTAGCCAAAAATCATGACCAGAGTTTAACCTCCCTGTCGTTGTTCTTCAAAACAGGCGATCACCTCCTTCAGGCTCGGACCTCTCCGTGGCCGTGCATGAAAAGTTAGAACTTAGAAAATTGATAGTGTCCAAACTCACCTTGGGTCTCAGCCTCCGGATTTCCTCTCCCGGGTTCTTGTTGTGCCTCCGCCATTCCAAATGGCTTTCTTCCTACATCCTTTCGGACCTCGGACTCCGAAGGTGTGAAGTCCATCCCAAACTGCAATGAAAAAACCAAATTGTGAGACTATCCTTGGGCCTCGACACTTGGACTTCTGTCCCTCTGTCAGTGTCCTTGTTTTGCCATTTCAAATGGCTGCCCTCGCACATCTTTTTGGCTCCCGAGCCCTGGTCGTCCCTCCGCTGTGCATATTTTGAACAAGGAAATTCAAACCTCTAAACTTTGATCGGACCCCAGCCTCTAGAATTCTGTGTTACTTTCGCCTTCCTAAATGGCTACCCTCGCATGTCTTCCTGACCGCCAGACAACAAACCTCCATCCGTTGTTGGGTTTTACACCAACTGTCAATTTTCCTCGGGTATAACCTATCAGACTTTCATCCCTGAAATTTCATCCACATTTTGCCATTTCGCACGGCTATCCCGAAGCAGCTTCTTGACCCCGACAACCTGAACCCTGAAATGTTGTTTTCCCTACACTATTTTTAATAGCCAACCCTAGACAACTTTCCTGTAGCTGAAGCCCGAATGCTAGAATGATGGCTCAAACGGCCTCCAAATCAAAAAGGACTTCGACCCACTTCCTAAAAATGGACCTTCTTCCACACCAACCCTTCATTGAACAAATCTAGGATAGAGAAAAGTCATTGAGAATTCCTTGCCTCATTTGCCCTTTCAAATGACATTCTTCTAGAGGAAGTCCGACCCTTGGAACCTAGGTCACCTGTTTGCCTTCTAATGATGTTTTTTATCAAGTGTTATACTTTTCTCAGATAAATGTTGTGGATCTAACCTTGATTTGCAGGGATATGTTCGAGGCCGCTCTCTCATGTTAATGTTGCTAACTCCCATCTCTGTGTGCAAGATTTATGGAATCTAGTGCAAAGGCCTCTGGGATGGCCAAGGACAAAGGGGAAAGAACCGCCAAAGCCCCCTGAGGCAAAGAAGACAAAGATTAGATGAAGTATCAATTCCAAGGGGCACCTTTGCATTCCAAGGTCACAACTAGTTGGAAGAACATCACAGAGACCAATATCGGGCAAATCGATATTGATGAATTTATGCAAAGGGTCAGGGTAGACCCAAAGACAGACAATGCAAATTTGATCAGAAGTAGCGAACTTGCCAAGGCTGTAGGTTTCCCGCCCGCCTTGGTGGCCCCCGAGCTAATAATGGCATGCCGGGAGGCATACCAAATTGAAACAAGAACCATTGTGGATAGGGATGGAAACATCCTGGTTGATATGTCCCTTGTTGGGATAACTAACAACTTCCACATCCCCACCTTAGAAAGCATGGAGGCCCCAACCATAGAGGAGGGTGATCCCATAATACTGGTTTACAATTTTTGGGCAAATTGGACACTGAACTATTTTTTTTTAACTAAATCTTCACTTTTGGGCTCCTATAGCGGCTAAACGGTGAGGAATTTGAAGATGATGCAAACTATTGATTTGTGAAATTTTTTCTATAGATTCCAAATATAATTTTTTCAAAAAAATTGGAATTAGATTGCACTTTTTTTTCCATCTCCTTCAAAAACTAGCTTTTTTTTAAAAACAAGCTTTTTTTTAAAAACAACATTTTTAAGGAGTGACGCTCACCGTATACAACATAAAATTTTTTGTCTAAAGGAATAAATTCTATTTTTTTCAAATTTAGATTTGTAACTACAATATCTAGCACTTTCATTTGGTATCATAGTGTTTTATTAAATTTTTTTCCTTAATCGAGTTTTGAAGTCAAACCAATTACAATTGAAACATAGGCGAAAAGTATATAACATAACTTTTTCTTTATGAATCAAATTTTTTTTTTGTTTTTCTTAATGTATCAAGGACATCAATACCCAACCTGAACATATTTTTTTTTTATTTTGATAAATTAGTATTTTTCCACATGTGCATAACATAGAGCTTGATTTTCAGAGAAAAACCTATGTTTAATAAAACTAAAAAAACACATACATAATAAAACCAAAGCATATTAAAATTATATTCATTGGATAGCTCATTCCAGGGACTACCATAATCATTTAAAATAAATTTTAAATGAATTCATTTGATCCCCCAAAAGCTAAATCAAAAGTGATTTTTTATCAACATTTTGATAGGTGTAAAAGAGACTTCATTGTAGGTATGGTTTAAAACTAGCCGGGTTCTATCCAAGGGGGTTTGATCTAATGTGGTTTGATGAAACCCTCTTCAATTGAAATCCTTAAAATGGAACTTTTTAAGGCTTAAATCATTATATTTTCTTAAAATATGTGATTTCAGCAAAAATCATAATCTCCCAGAAATTGTAAACCAGCTTTGTGGGATCACCCATCCTGAGTGTAAAGCATTATGGGATCCGGATCTTGTAAAATGCAAGAAACTGATCAACCAATATTGGTTGAAAGATAGGTGGGACAGCACTACCAAAGTTCCCCAAGAGCTCTACCACAATGACTTCTTCAAAGACTATCAAGACTTGGTCACCCTACTAAGCAGAGTAATGGGCCTTCCTGTTGCGGCCTTCTTCCAAGAGTGGATGTTGTAATTTTTTGAACAAATTCTCCATGGGAGTGATGTTGCATTCTATTGGGGGAAGATAATCAATAGTTGCTTTCATGAGCAATTCGTCAATGTAAGAAAAACCTCCAAATTCTACATCACGTCTTACCTGGTCTACTCACTTGCCGATCGACGACATTATCATGGATTATTTGTAATGCCCAATGAGGTACCGAGATGAGAGCTCAAGCCCTACGAGAGATACCCACAACTGCGATACAGGAATTTAAAGTGAGACTACTATCGAGTGAATGATGCTTTTACTGCATATATCATTCGGTCTCTGGGAGGTGATTTTGAGAGAAGAGTATCTCACAATGCTAGGGCCCTTTTCAAGTACTACGCCTTCCTATTTATACAATTCCCCAATTTCACCTACATTCACGCCCAAGGATTCATAGAAAGGCTGAATAAGCTGCCCCAGTACCCTAATGACTATATTATACTATTGGAGCTAACATGGCAATTGTGACATACACAACATATTCTGAGTAGTAAACATCTAGCAGCAACCCCCTATCCCCTTGAACTTGGCTAGGGTTTGTATCAAATTCATACTTCCCAGTGTGCGGTCAACTCAAAAAAGGAGTTGGTCGAATATCACTTCAGGTAGCATACAGCTATGCCACGGATGGACCCATATGGTCACATTAGAAAGGCACTTGGACCAGAGTACGCCCACCTCCACCACGTTGAGGATTTTTGGGCTAATTGCAAAGATGACTTTGAAGTGTAGATACGACATTATATGCATATGGCCGCCTACTTCGTGAAAAGAGTAAACTTGAGTCCAATTACAAATCAGCTAGAAGAAGATGAGAGCACAGTGATCGACCCAAGGTATAGTGCCATCACAAATCTTCCACTACCTTTAATTGATTGGGATGAGTTAGAGGTTGATGAACTCAACATTATTACCAAGCCCGTTGAGGCTCGTACAAAGGCATGGATCAGTGGGTAGGTTGCTCGATTAAAGCAACAAGGAGTCACCTTGACATTCAAGGGACTCAAGAATGAGCCAAGTGATTTATGATAGTGGGGCGGTTGCTACTATGACTAGAGAAACACCTAAGTCTCTGTCGTCTGTTAAGTCAAGAAAGAGGAAGGAGGTTGATGAGCAGCAACATAATATGAAAGTGTATGCCGAAAAGGCCTCGGAGGGCGAGCCTCCTAAGAAACATAGAACGGGTAGTGTCATAAAGATGCTTGTGATACCTGAAGATCCACTCCATGAAGGTGAGAAGATGGAGGCTGACCCACCAAGGTCTCCACCTGCTTCATCTGCTGCTGCTATTGCCACCATTCCACCCGCTTCACTTGTAATAGTTGCTTCCTCTCCGCCTGCGGTGGACATTTCTATCCAACTCACCTCCACCTCTTCAATCATGCAGTTCATATCGATGGATTCATCCTCTGCCACAACCTTTCCAATCTCATTATCCTCCATGTCTCCCTCCCTTCCACCCACTTGATCTGTTGTTGCAATGCCTGCCCTCACTCTCCTAGAGTCCTTTGTTAAATATATGCAAAATGTGTCATCCGAACTTTTGGGAATGCTTGCAAATACTATGGCGCAAGCTGCAATAGCCCAAGCAATGGTTAATGCCCCAGCTCTCCCTCCCCCTATAGAGCCACCAAGGATGAAGGAAATAATGCAAATCTCAGATGACCTCGAGCGACGACAACAGGAGGTAACCGAGAGGCTGGAAGATGAGGAATTTTTGTATCATGGGCATCCCATCTATGAACATCGGGTTGTCAATGAGGTGGCCTTTGATCTTCTAGTGAGGGCAACGAGGATCAAGGAGTGGATATAATCCAAGAGACGGCTGATCCAGAGCTTGACATAGAGTGGAACAAGAAACTTAGGAAGATCGAAGACAAAGAAGCTGAAGGACAACTTACCATTGAAGAAAGAGTTGTTGTTCCAGGGACTAAAGGTAGTAGGTCTCCTACGGAAGGACATGGTCAAAACCCAGAGCATGAGGAAGAGCCATCCTTCCATGAAGATGAAAAAGAGGATAAACCTGAGGAAGATGAGCATGACCAGGAAGAAGAAGAAAAGGGTGTTGAAAGGGAAGACCACCCTAAAGAGTAGCTACTCACCAAATCTCCTACCAAACCCATAACTCTTGTACAAGATTCTGATGAGGAGAAGGAGGATGCAAGGGCTGAGCAGGAGACCCTTAATGTCAAGGCCATTGAGCTTAGGGTGGATGAAAACAAAGGTCAAAAGGAATCACCCAAGGTAGGACCTCATATGCCTGGCTGGTTCGAAAGGTAGCTCAAAAAGAGAACTCCTGCCCTAAAGGATCTGAAAGAAAAGCTGGAGGCAATACTGGCTAGAGCTCAGATTACAACCAAGAAAGAGAAGAAGCCAAGAATTAGATCTAAGGTAACAATGAATGCCTCTGAATCCAGGGTAGTGCAAATAGCTACAATGGTGGTTGGAGAACAAGGAATAAGCTCTAACATCTATACCATCGACTTGGGAGTGGCTACTAGGGAGTAGAAGGTCGACCACCTCCAAGAATCAGTCACCATAGTGGTGCACCTTATCCATTAGGATAAGGTTTCAAAGGAAGAGCTCAAGGCACAGGTGGTTGATCTAACAGCCTACATTCAATAATGGTCATCTCTTGATGAATAGCCTACCATGTCATCAAACCCATCATAGCTGTTGTCCCAGGAATAGATTAACAAGCTATAAATGAGGAGAAATTTAGATAAGACCATGAAAACTTGGTTTCGGCAGGTCTTGGACATTGGAAATATGGGCGTCAATTTGGCTGTCCAAACAGCAAATAATTTCCTAGTAGTACAAACGTCTCTTGAAGGCACGAGGCAAATCTGTGAAGAATTCTCAAAGAAGTATAGGGCTGCCTATCTAAAAATTGAGGCTATCCTCACACTACCAAGTGAGGTTTGGGAAAAGGACCTTGCCTTCAAGGATGATGACCATTGGCTGATGGATGTATGGAAGTGGGACTTTGAACACTGAAAGGGGAGGATAGAACAGATCTTAGAAAGAATAATTTTAGATATCGAATGGGCCAAGGAGGCCAAAGGAGATTGTGCTAAATATCTCAAGCTGATAATAGGGTACGAGATACCTGCTGTTAAGATCAATCCAGAAATCATAAAGCCACACTTCCGAAGAAGGATGGAGAAGGGAATGTCAGTCGAGGAAAACACAAATTTTATGAGCTATGTTGCATGAGCTTTCACCCAGTCCAAGATTTTCAGGGACAACGCCGCCAAGTATGATGAAGACTGGGAAAAGTTCATTAACAATTCCAAGGAATGGAGTTATCAAGTGTTAAGATCTAAGATCATTGAGGTTGACAAGCTCCAGACGATGATCTTTAGATTCATGGAGTATGCGACTTTGAAGAAATGGGAAGGCAACCCTATCATTGATGAAGAGTTTCTAAGAGAATAACTACAGCAAAGGGCAATCAGCAAAAAGATAAAATGCTACAATGATGCCACTAGAAGACAAAATAGGGAAAAGACAAAAGATGTTTTTAAAATGTAATATATTTGGGGGGTAGGTGAAACCCTATTGTAAAGTGAATCTTGGCCACACAATAGAATTGAATCTTGGCCACTCATTTTGATTTTTGAAAACTATAAATAGGGATCTCCTCCTCTCATTTTAAGAGAGTTAAGTTGTTGTAAAGGCATGCTGCAGAAATTGCAATAGAAATATAGTTCTTTTGGTGTATTTTGGATTTCTTCACATGTTTCATGATTCTTCTCCAATAAGTTAAGATTATAGTTTAAGTTATTTTTTTTGTTCTTAGTTTCCTTTTAGCTGTTCTTGGTAGATTTAATAATGTTGTCTTTGGTTGTGAAGATCCCTGATGTGTGTATGCTTTTCTTGTCCATACTTTTAGTCATTTGATGCTACTAGGTGACTATGCAAAGCTAGTCTGGACTATAATTTTATAGCTGCTCTTTAAACTTTATCTTTATTCACATCTAGATGGTGAGTGAATGATGAAAAATCTGCAGTCTTTAGAAGATAGCATAGATTTCATGACATTGTGAAATTTCCGGTTAAGTGAAATTCTATTTCAAGGAAACTGACCACAACAAGAACCTCCATGATCATTGTTCATCGGTAGTTGCAGGTCCAGGAACCTTCTCTCTTCCCTGCCCCTTTTTTTTTTAAGAGATAACCTATGCTAAGGTTCATTGCATATTGTAAAGTCAAATTCAATGAAAAGATGGAGTTCAAGACTATTGTTTGAACCTGCAGCAAAGTGCAGTAATTTCCTATCCAAAGAACTATGTTCATAGATCCGATTCTCCTAAAACTTTGACTCACATAATACCACCTTGTGATTCTAGCAAATCACATCATACATCAATTGATATATTCCAAGCATTGTCATGACCTGACATCCGAGAGACCTTGGGATAGTTTTCTACAATTTGATTGTGGAAGATTGTCTTTCAAGAGAGGTAATGCACCTATGCATTACCTATGTTGAGAAGTGCATAAAAACACCATCAAAAAAATGGACTTCAAAGAAAGGCATGACACTTTACTATAGATTCCCAAAAGGAGATCACAGTCATGACTATTCAAATAAATAATGATTAGTCCATGTCATAACCATGAAGGGGGCATTGAAATTAATAATAACAGTGCTAGGGTAGTATGATGAACTTTAAAAGATACATAAAGAAAAGTAACTAAGTAGTCAAGAGGGCTTTTAAAACATCATAAATCTTGTCAAGGGTTCATTTTCTTCATTGCAGTATGGTAAACTAATAAATATTTCCATCTCACAAATTTTCAAAAGAGGACAACCTACAAGTATATTAAGGAGTGCATGGACAATATCTCAAGGAGCTACCACAATTAATTCCTTCAAGTGTTATCCAAGGTTGTTGAAATCAAATGAATAAACTCATGCATAAGCTAAAAGACAAAGGATAGTCAAGTTGCTAGAGGGCAGGTATCACAAAGGATATGGGATCACTTTCAACAAAGATGATGATGTTTCTAAAGGATCCCCCATTATGTCTATTAAAGACTTACAAAGATATGACAGTCATATGTCATTGTCAAAAAGTAGTAGAGGTTTTGAATGATATTGCATAATAGGAAGGAGAGGACAATATTTACACTAAAGGAGTTTATATATTCCATAGAAGAAGGTCATAAGATTTCTATCAGAAAATATTGAAATAAGTTGCATACTTTACAATGAAAACCATGAAAAAAGAATCTAATGATGCACTTTTACGTTTTTTGCTTCATTTTTCCTAATAAGGTCAAATAATTTATTTTAGTGTCTGAATCTACCACATAGAGATTAAATATGCTTACTCTCAAATAAAGTTGAATTATATAAACAATAGTTAGATGCCTCCCTTAACATAAAGGACAATCTAAAGTACTAATGAATTTTATATCCTTTATAAGAGATTGCTTTTAACTAGTTAAAAACTTGAGAGGGTAATACACAGGTTGCAAGGAAAGTTAAAAATTTATCATAAGTAGCTCAATCCAAAAGGAAAAAATTAAGCATGGAAAAGCATGAGTAGGTTGACTAGCTTCACTAAAAGCACAAGTTATTTTTTATAACATCTTACCTAGATATTACTTGATAAGGTAAGGAGTTCTCTTTTCCACTCAATTTCATATGGTGGCATATCTACACACATATCACCAAATTGTCAAATAACTAAATAAATTGTATTACTTAATAAAGTTGTTACAACATTCCATTCATGTCAAAATCAACTCTTCTTACCACAAAAGGTTTGGTTTCCAATTTGACAGGTTCATCTTTTGATTCCTGTATCAACTTCTAAAGGAATTTGGTAGCTTATACTTCTACATGAGGAGAAAATTTCATCTTGTAAATTGTTCCAAAGTACAAAACAAATAGAAATCATATAATCTGCATGATAGTTATAGCTTGCTAGATGTTTGGCAGAATCTAAAAATTTTAAGTGAACAGAGAAAAATAGAGAGGCTTTGACCTTCATTGTTTAGTTTGTTGCTCTAAATATCTCACAATATTTAGAAATTGGTTTCTTTCTTTCTTTCTTGTTCAAATCAAAAATAGATACATTTGTATAGAGTCAAGATGAAATCAAGAACTTTAGGTAACAGATATACCATAACTACTTTTATAAGACACTGACATCTAAGGTCTAAAATCTATTTTTGAAACTTGGCAAAGGGAAAAATACATCTTTATGAAGTAGTGTTCAAAAATATCATAGCTAAATGGCTCTAACTATCCACTATCAAACATTCTGATTTCTTTGTTCAACCCTCTAGGCCTAAATCTTGACAGCTATTTCACTCTATAGCTATCCCTATGCCTTTGATATTATCTAGTTATGGCTCCCAAATCTATTAAAAATTGATCATTAGGGTTAAAATTGAAACCTTGCAAATATAATCTTTGTCCAAATCCATCAAGAATTTTCCATCAGTTATAAACAATTCCCTTATAAAGAATTTGTGAAGTCGGGTCTAAAATCTGGAAATGAAATTCTGAAAATGCACAATACTAAAAATGAAATATAATGAGATGTTGCTTTAAAATATGATTTCCAAACCTGGAAGTACAAATCTGACTTCACAAATGAATTCTGGAAAAAGACAATGACTACCCTTAACCTGGCGATATATTCTTGAGTTTTTTCTGATTTTTCCCAAGAAAATTGTCGAACAAAACATTGTCGCAATAAATAGTTGAGCTCAGCTTTATTTATGTCGGCCATAATTTAACTTTGCAAGTCCATCAAAATTTCTGTGAAAACTCTTCGTTGAAACTTTGACACAAAATAAGGTTAGTCGAAATTCCGACGAACATTGGGGATAAAAAATTTTATTTTTTTTAAAATCACATTGAATATCACAAGTACCCGATGATATATTTGATTATACAACTTTGGTTGGAAATTTTCATTAGATTTTGCAATCAAATGAGTTAGTATAATAACCTATTCAAATTCTTATGTGAAATTTCTTGAGTCTAGTTTTTTGTATTTTCATTGCCACTTAAGGGCTTTGTTTGGCCCAGCATGCTCCTACATTGATCCTCATACTAAGATTTTTTGATCTTTTAGTCACTACAAGCCATTGATCTCTATCTATTGAGAGATCCTCCATCTTTAGTTTCCACAACTCATAGTGTTTCCCATTAAAATTTCCAATTTCATCACTAGATGTGCTTGCCATTATTTTTACACCACAAATATAATTTCCCCAAAATTAGTAAATTCTTCCACCGCAACCAAAAATACAAAACACAAAGAAAGGTTCACCCCTTTTCCAACCAATCTAAAACTAGACTCTAATACCAAATATTAAAAAAATGGGTAGATTACAAAAAATAAAAAAAGTTAAATAGTACTTAAATGTGGTTTTATATATGCTATAATAAAATTAAAAAATAAAAAATAATGAGTAGAAATAAAGAGTTATGGTCTAAGCTACAATATTATCCATGAAATAAAGGAAATTGATATCATGCAAAAAAAACCCATTTGGATTAAAAAATCAACCACCAAAAGGAGCCACAATCTTCTATGGATCTACAATAAGTGAATATACAATGCACTTATCCATTCAATAATTATCTCCTTCAACATGCAACCAATATTATAGAAAATTGGTAGCATAACCTTTCTTAATACTATGATGATGAAATTGTAATGTGAAGCCCTTATTTTATAGAAAAATAAGTAAAGGGAAAATCTAGTGTAGAATATTAAACCAACCAAGAAAATCCACCAAGGAGATAACATGGAATGTGTCTAGGATTTATTTGCAACATTCTATATAAGGTTCTTGATCCTTCTTATTGACCTAGTCATCCACATCCACAAGGGGAGATATTCCCACTAAAAGACAAAAAAACTACCCAAGTTCTCAAATGAAGAACTTAAACTTTATAACAACCAACTAATGATCTTATAACATAACCACCACATCATATATTCCCTTACACTCAATGCCAATGGAACACAAATATACCTTAGAATTGAACCCCATATTTGACGCCCTTTATAACCAATATTGTAGAGTATTTTAAAGAATATTCTACTCCTCATGTGCCTATAAATATCACATGGGTGTCCCATTTATTATTTCATGATCTTTGTAATACATACATAAAATAATATTTGCAATATTATAGTCCTAGCTAGTGCATTGGAGGAAGAAATGATGAACAAGTTCTTGTAAAATTGATTAAAAGGACTTCTAAGGTGAATAATACACATAGTTCTAACAAGTGCATTGAAGTAAGCAATTATGAATAATGCATAAATGTGTTGGATAGAGGTTATAAATAAGACTATGATTGGAGGTAGATTCAAGTACTTGCTACCCCACATTATTTTTTTTATATAAAATACATCAATAAGTAATTGTGAGGAGGCACAAAGGCGAGCCTAGCATACTTTGAATATGTAGTTTAGAGAGGAAGAAGGTAGAGTAGAAGAGGGAAAATATTTTGAAATATGGTTAGATTTTGTATTTGATATAATAGTATATTAATTATCTTTTCATATTCAACTAGATCATATTGGGACTGCATAACCTAGTAGTTAGATAAAGAGACACAAGTAGAGAGATACAGATTATAAAATATGGCCCAGAGGTATCATAGTTTATGAGCCAACAAAAAAAATCTTTAAGATATTCACTAGAGATGAGGAAACATCACTCCACTACAAGGCATGTGACATAACATGGCACATAAAGAATGTTGTGAATGATGGCTACATAATCAAGTTATTTGTAGTAGCCTTAATTGGGCTTATATAAGATTGGAAAACCCTTTGTGATCCTAATGGTATAAAAAAATATCAAGTAGTGAATTATATATGGTTTCTTGTCAAATTTTGAATAACCTAAGATGGCACATCACAATATTACCACATTAAAAGAGATAAAATACAATTGAGAGAGATAGTGAGTGAGTATGGCCAAAGATCTAAGGAATTGGTATATAAATAGATCAAAATATAGATGCCATAATTCAAACGAAATGGTTTATTGGCGAGCTTACTACACATATTCAACATAAAAACACTTCCCAATTAGAAAGGTGTGTTAGAAGTCACACTAAGACTAGAATTAATAGTAGCTCACAATATTTCAACCAAGGACGGTTGACACAAAAACATCCTTGGGATGCCACAATCTTGAATCAACAAACATATTTGTTTCTTTCTTTAATAGTTTCTACACACAAGTATAACTTTTGTGCACATAATTATTTTGTGTAGTAGTTTGTTGCATTTAATCCTAGCTTGTGTGAGTCTATTGTTTATTTTGTGTGGGTAGTTTTTCTAGTTCTATGCACAATATGTTTTTTGGTCCAACATTTTTTAGCCTTACATTGAACCTTTCAGTTGGGTGAATGTCTATTGAAGTGCATATTACCCCATGCACATGTGGCATTTTTATGTGGGGCTTATCACCAACCTTATTCTAGCTCTTGCATTATCTGTGGATCTCAAACAACCCCACATGTCAAATTTGTTAGCCTACACAATGTTGAAAGGAAAAAATATGTAGCAATAAAAAGGTAAAAGTACAAAGCTATGCCACACTTTTATAAATGAAACAACCAAAATTTATCCAAATTTTAAACTTGAATCGCTAAAAAGTGGCATATATGTTTTGGATTTGCTATAAACTAATAAAATATTTATTTTTTAGTATATTTTATGTTGTACTTTTTTTTGAAAAAAATAAAAAATTATTTGAATGTAAATTTTTATAAATTGACACTATAATTTAGTTGTTGATAAAATGTTGAAAAATGAAGTTACATGAGACATCGATCTTTATATACTAAATTTTATTGTTTTTCCTTCAATTTTTTGTGTGTATTTATAAATTGAAACTCTAGTGCATGAATTTTTTTTTTTTCCAATTTTCATAAATATATATTTTAAAATAAATATTAAAATGTCTGTGTAACAACCATTTCCATTTGATGTCAACTTTCATATTAACTATTTATCTAAAATAGAAAAATATTTTATACCATCTTGATATAGATTTTTTTATCTAGTACATCATATTTTTTCAAAATTTTAAATAAGTTTTAGTAATTTTTCTTGACATGTTAATCAACCTAATTTTTTGTGATGATAACCTACTTTTAGTAAAAATATAAATAATAATTAAAATATTAATATATAGATGTTAAAAATATACTTATGAATCTACAAAAGAGTATTTTTAATATTTAAAATAATGTTATTTACATGAGTAGGAGTTGTTGAAACATCAAGTTTTTCAAATAATTTTGGTTTTTTGGTAAATTAGCCTCAATGTGGTCCTACATGTACATTTAGCCAACAATTATAGTTTAAAAAGTTGCGGACATATCTAACTTAGCTAGAATGAATTTTACTAGATCACATGTTTGACCAAAATTATTTTTTAGTTAGAAATACTTAAATTCACTTGTATTGATAAGTTGGCCGAAAGTGTGACACAATCTTGTACTTTTACCCAAAAATATTTGCACATAAAACCAAGAGAGAAAAATAGGCAAATAAGTATTCATAATCCACAATACAAAATAATAGACAAACATACCATCAACATACCACAAGATATACCCCAAGAAAACCCTCCATGAGGGAAAAATTCAACCTTCAAAAGCATCCACACTCAATTTATTATTAATTACTATACACTTATATAGTTTCCATTTCTAAACATAAAGCTCCTCCAATGCATCCTCCACATATCTCATGCCATGCTTCACATATACAATCTACAAGAGAGCTCAAGACAAATGAAATCCAAGCCAACAATTAAAGAGGGAGAAGTGGATAAGGAACCTCTTAGATAAGAAGAATTATCAAGAGAATTTCATATGGAGGAGGTTCATTTCAAAGAGGTGCATACTGAGGAAGTGTATATAGAAGAATTTCATGTAGAAGAAACCCATGTTGAAGAAGTACCTGCTGAATATAATGTGCAAGAAGTGCATGAAGAGGAAGAAGTACATGAAGAAAAGATTTAGGAAGAAGAAGAGGTTGCATAAGAAACTAGGAAACAAGAAGCTGAATAGGAAGATGATGTTGAAGGTTCCCACAATATAGAATTCCTCTCTCCTCCTCAAAGAGAAATATCTACAAATGTGCCTGTATGGTTAAATTATACTATTTAGAGATGATAGTGGACATATGTGGAAAGCTCAGAGCAAATTTTGAGCATATTATCAGAAGCTTTCCAATCTCTTGTTTTTAGAAGAAAGAGAGCCCAAAGAATATCAACCATTACAATGGATGAACAAGGAAACAAAATGATGAAGATAGTTGTATCACTGGTTGATAAGTTTGAGCCATAAATAAGGCTAGAGGATTACCACATTCATCAAATTGATCTGGGAGAAGGAGAGGAGTCTCTCCAAACATCTGTTTTTGCAATTTTGAAGAGAATGCCGAAGGACAAAAATACAAAAGAAGAGTTGAAGGCTTGGGTAGCTCAATTAACAATGTGTATTGGTAATTTGATTGGTCCAATTGATGCTATAGATCCTGATTTCATGTTGAAGGCTTCTTTGAAAGGCGAGGTCAAAAATTCTGACCTAGATGGTTATATACCCGTAATGCAACAATAGAAATTAGATTTTTTGACTTTGGTAGATGAAGTGCTAAAGGAATTAATAATTTCTTATTACTTGATTAGTGATGAAGATAGTGCAACTCAACAAATTGAGCTGAAAATTGATGAGGAATTATTGGTTTGGGAAGATTACACCCAATTTTGCATCAAATAAATGAGACATCAATGGAGGAACTCTTAATTTTTTTTGTAATTGAAGAGGACCAAGATAATCTCCCAAAATGGGTAAGAGTAGCTGAGTTTCAGGTGAAATTTTTGAATAAGTGCAAAGCTAAGTTGAATAAAGATAGAGACCAAGCTAAGCAAGCAATGAACAATATTTGCCAGGCAATTAAAGACATAATATATATTTTAGGATACATCTATGCTGGTGAGAGATAATAGTAAAATGGTGGAGAATCACAAAACTAGATGTAAGGATAGGTTACATAGGTAGGTATAGCTAAAATGATGAATAAGAAGGGTAAACTCTAGTCACTTTAGGAGGAGTTAGTCGAATTCAAAAAGTTACACCAAAAACTAGAGAAGACAACATTAGATCAAAGGATAAAGCTCCAATATCATGTGCGATCAGAAATGGAAATGATGAATGAAGTAGTTTCAACATTCATTGCCAGCTTCACGAAATAACTAGAGACAAATATTTTGTCATGCTTTTTGTGTTTTTCAATAAACATTTTTTAAAATTCCCACACCCAGATGAGAAAATGAAGTTTGCATTGGGATTTTGGATAGCTAGAGGTTACTTCAGTTATTTTTTTAGTTACTTTCAATTAGCTTTTATATTTCCTAAAATTTAGTGTACTTGAACTGAACTCAAACTAGGGCAGACAAATTTTCTTTTGTTTAGTTTTCAATTTGCTAGGTGTCATATTGAAGGAATAGATATATGATTGTCTATTTACATACAAATTTAGGTACCCTATATAAATAATGCAAAGGATAACTTGGAAGGAACATGCAAGGAATCTGTAGATTGGTCGAATGGTTCTTAGTTGAGTTATCAAAATTTAAATAGCTTATTATGCTAACTTATTATGGGACATTACTATGAACATAATATTTTATATCAAATCAAATTAAATGATATTTAATGTCATAAAATACCAGATTGGTTATGGCATCCTAAAAGGACAGAGCTATACTAGGTATGAAAAAAGACTTTGAAACTTAATATAAAGAAGTAATCTTCAAATCAAGTTTAATTTTGGATTATTATACATATCAAAAAATTGTCAATACTTTAGGTTGAGACTAGGTGTGTCTAGCTAATGATTTTGTATCATTAGTATTAATTAATTATTCATAAACTAGGAGAGTTGTTACTCCCATGATTAAAAGAAAGAACTTGAATAAGAGGTATATTTTGGTCCTAGAAGTTTACGGGTATGTAACAAGGTATTCAAGAGATTATGTCGAACCTATTTGGTCTATTAGAACAATGTTAGTGTTTCATCACTGTTGAATGAAATCTAGTTTATGATTGTTAATCTTGGGGGCATTTACCAAGAGAAGAGTTCACCATAGGTCAGTAGATTTTCCAAGTTGAGTAATGGTGGGTGAACATACGACACTGCTTCATAGAAAGTGGATTTATTATATATATGAAAACTCTAGCCAAAGTAGGTGTAAAATTTATTTCTTACACTTTGTCAGTTCACTGTAATCTGGGTTTTTATAGCTAGTCAGTAGGGTCATGCATAGTTGGAGGGTATCCATAGTTGTATGGTTGTACTCGATATGTAGGACACAATACAAGATACTCAGATGTACATTATTAGAGGTTTACATATCAAAATCTTCATTGAAGGGTAGGGCCATTTTTTGGTTAGGAAGATGTGTGGGGACCACTAAGTCCGTGGTTGGAGGAAAAGAGCTTAGGTGATGCTCTCCCTCTTGCAGTCATAAATCAAGGCTTTCAGGAATAGACATGTGATCGAGATGAGGACACCTTGACCATTGAACTCTTGTAAGTTTTGAATTTGTATATGAACATGATCATGATTCAATTGTAATAGATATATTTGAAAATATGTGTGCTTTCCTACCACCCAACCCTTTTTTGTGAATTTTGTAACTTTATCTTTTTTAATATAGATAGCTGGAAAATTCATCAAAAATAAATAAAAATATGAGTTTCATTTATTTTGGATTATGTCATGTTATACCATTTATGCAACAACAAGTGAAAATTATTTATGCAATGTGCGATTATGTTATTGAAAAGAAAAAATTCCAATGGAGAAATGGCACGATTTGTAAAAGGAGATATACAAGTGATCTCCAACCCATGCAAATCTTAAATCCTCTCACATTCTCATTATATCAACGCAAGGCGATGCGTGAAAATGATAGAGATTTTTCCAAATTGATGACAACCTTCTTAATAAAGCAACCGTTGGGCTCTCATTTCCAAAACATAGAGGGACAATTGTTGAGGGAAGCAATGGATACACTTGTTTCCCTAAAATCCATGATGCAGAAAGTGGCCTTTAGGGGTGAGGTCTCTGAGTGACAGATGAGAGTAATTTTTAAGACTAGCATTGGGATTGTCTTGCATGCCATTTGGCCAATGTGAGGTGAAAACTTCATGAACAAGGCCTATCATTATAGGGTCAACACATATATCACATCCATGTTGGTGGCAATTCTACTAGACACAGGTGAGGAGATTCACACCATGGAGAAAATAATGGAAGACTTGGTATGGCAAAGGTGGCGAGGGGGTTTGAAGGAGTTGTTGCATAATGTTTGACCTGAAGTTGGAATAGCACCACAGAGGAATGTATGGTTGAGGATTCTAGACCAATGACACCCTACATGGGTCCCTTTTGTAATATGGGGTTGTTGCATGAATGTGGAACAAGGATTCCACTATGCTCGGGAATGGGAATCAATTTCCTAAAGAACCTAGTTGGGGAGGTGGATATTTATACAATTGACTGGTCCTTTGTATTCGCCAACCCGCCTATGCTACATGGGGATGTTGGTGGATGCAATAATGCTACAAATGGAGAGGTTGTTGGGTTGAATGGTATGGGGTAAGTGTGTGTGGGTCTTGGGGTTTTGAATACTATGGTAGTCTGTAGTAGGGTAATTGACCATGAAAGTATGTAATAGGGGGGCTATGATAATGTAGTAATTAAGCCTATATGGCATATCGTTTGTATAGTGGGTAGTCTATATATTTGAAGCCATTTTGTTAAAGGCTTCAATTTTGATGGGGGTTTGAAATTGGAAGGATTTGAAACCAACATGTAATCTATTTTTTGAAATCAATAGAAAAGGGTGTGGCCCTATACAACCACTTTTATGGAGCAAAAAATAAAATCCTAGTATATATTAATTGATCATATAAATATATATGATATTAATATTATAACATGTTAAATTTACATCTATAGTGATATTTATATATATTAATATTTATGATTAAAATAAATGGATATACGTTTCTTAAGTTAAAGAAACATATATCTGCTTCTTAACTTTAAGAAATGAATATTTGTTTCTTTAAAAATCGAATATCTGTTTTTAACTTCACAAAACAGATATCCATTAATAATAGATATCCATTTTGTCTCAGTATAGCTTTGGGATTTGTCTTGAGGGTGTCCAACCTAAAAATTCAACATCCCCAACGTGTTTACAGGGGTTGCAATGGTTTTTCAAACTTCACCCTTTGGTTTGATGACTTTTTTTCATCCAATTTTAATGAAACAAAAAGGGTTTATTCAACAAATTGTCAACATTCTACCAATATAAGATATGTTTTATTTTAAATTTAATAGATGATTATTATTGATTTTCTGCATGCACTATGTGTAAAGTCCTAATGGATAGGTTGATTGAAAAACGTCTATAAATTTTAAACAGTTATACATTTTTTGAATCTGAAGGATGCATCACACACTAAGCTTCACAAACTATGGTTTTAAAAAAAATGAATTTCATAAATTTTTGATCAAGTTAGGGTGGTCCAACAAATGGTTTTTAATATTTTTTTAAATTCCTACTAGAAAATTCATAACTAATTATTTACTTGCAAAAATATTACAAAAAAAAATGTGTCACATTTAGGCATGTGTCCTCTACTTATATTGAAATATTTGAAAAAAATAATTATTTTTTCTCATCATTAGGGTGGCCGAACAAACACTTGCTTTTTATTTTTTTTCAAATTTTAATGTACTATTGCATTGAAATTTTAAATTTTCACCAAATCAAATACATATTTCCAAAAAAGTCCTAGTTCTTACAAACTACATTCAATTTTCTACAAATTATATTCCTACATGTTTTCAAAATTATCCTAATAACCTATTCAAATTATTATGTGAAATTGCTTAAATCTTCTTTTTTTGTATTTTTATTGCCACTTAAGGGCCCTGTTTGGCCCATCATGATTCTGCACTGACCCTCATACTAATTTTTTTTGAACTTTTAGTCACTATAAGCCATTGATCCCTATCTATTGAGAGATCCTCCATCTTTAGTTTCCACAATTTGTAGTGCGCATGTGCAGGATCATGAGGAGCCAAAATGTGGCAATAGGAAAAAGTAGCGTTTTTCACTCGCCAAAAAATGTGAAAATCCCGAGTTGAATTTTCTATTGGGTTGGGTGTCAGTACATTGCCCCATAGCAATTCCCAAGCCTAATTTTTACAAATCGGATATCCGATTTTTAAAAGTATAAAAAATCGGGGTTGGGCAATATTTGAAAACATTTAAAAATGTATTGTGGCGGTAAAATTTTGGTGCCACAAATCAGATATCCGATTTGAAATGGATATCCGATTTGTGGCACACATAGACCCAAGAGTAATTAGGAGGTGTAGGGTGGACAAGAGATAGAGAGAGAGGGGGGAAAAGGGAGAGGGAGAGAGAGAGAGAGAGGGGGGGAGATGGGGAAGGGGGAAGAAGGAGAGGAAAGGAGAGGGGAAGAAGGGGAGAGAGAGGAGAGAGAATTAGGAGGGGGAAGGGAGATTAGAAGAGGGGAAGAAGGGGAGAGAGGGGGAGAGATAATTAGGAGGGGGAAGGGAGAGGGGGAGAAGGGGGAGAGAGAGAGAGAGAGAGAGAGAGAGAGAGAGAGGGA